>JALIZH010027089.1:0-48372 GCA_030522465.1 Rhipicephalus appendiculatus
TGTCATCTAGATTAGCATTGTTGTTCTACAATAATTGTCACCCTGGAGCCGCTCAAGCTTCGCGAAGGCTTCAACCTGGTACATAGATAATTTCGGATAAATGGAGCAGTAGAAAGAAGGCGCAAGCATCACTACAGCTAAATTGAAACTTTGGGCACGATCTACCTAAATGCAGACAGTAAGGGATAAGCAGGCAGTGTTACAAGGTATGTCTGTGATATAAGGAAGGTGGCATAAGACTTATTCTGAGCTGTGCAGTTGAACAGATAAGTGATGCGATGTTGAGTGAAGTCAAGTAGCGGGAACGTAACGTTCCGTATGTGTCACTATCAAAGGGTTTAGAAGGGCTGTGCAAAACATTTTTGTCCGGGACTTTCTTTAAATGATTTGTCGGCTAGGAACACCATTTATTCAAGATAACTTTGTCTTTTTTTTTATTGCAGACATCATCAGACGAACGTATGCTGCTGCATACGCTTTCGGCTACTGCCTCCGGTAAAGGTGTGCCTACTGGGAGTGGAAGTGCAAAGGAGATGGTCGGCTTGAGCGAGCTCTCCGAGTCGTGTTTGCGATACGCTTGGAACCCGGAGGAAGGCGTGGAAGACATCTTGATGTTTCTTTCAGAATTCAAACTCGACCTGCGGCAGATCGCTGATGACGCAACCGAAGATCCTTTGGAGCGCATGATAGAGCTCTCGTTCGGCTATGGCCTCGACCCTCTCGTGTCCTTCTCGATGGATTACAACGTCACAGGCGACGCCAATCACGCCTTCGTTCTACAGGTTGCCTGAAAATGTCTCTCTGTACAATAGAATTATTTGCTTATTTTCTCATATGTGTTAGGCCTCAGCACCAACGGCAACGAAATTTCCCAATGGTTAGATGCATAATGGATGCCACACTACGCTGCAGATACACCAATTCATGTTTCTAAAGATATATGTTTATTTGCATAAATATACAAAAAGAGGGCGATAGTACATAGTGACACACATTCTGGAAGCACGATTATTCTATTGCATCCGGCATTCCAAGGAGGAATCTGTTGAATAAACTAAGACAATGCTAGGAATTTGATGATGTATGCTATTTTATGGCGCAAGGGCCATTTTATGGCCAAAGAGCGCCAGGTCATGGGACAAACGCCTATGGATTTTTATATACTTAAGCTCTCTTTAAAGGAAAGGCATTCGCGTTTATTCAACTTATAACGTACTGTTTAGACACTCGATGTGATTTATCTAATTTTTGCCTAACACAACAATTTTCTTGTTGCGAGAAATTCTTTCATGGCGGCTTTGTGATAACAATTTGATTTCTCAAAGAAAAAAAAACTGAATGTGGCACCTCCGTGGTTTCAAAATTTTAGCTGAAATTTTAACACGGGTTCAAGTAGAGGTGAAGCCACGTGTTTCAAAGTAGTGTTTTTCGTATTTTAGCCCATCGGAGAGATGAGAAACCTGTGATATTTCTGACAGTTTATTTTTTGGATACTGTAGTAGAGAATGTAGTTCACATTTGACGATCAAGAAATTAATAGTGTCATGCATTTTTTGTAGTAATTACGACGCCATTGCAAACCGGTACAGTGAATTTGATGTGGCTGTTTCCCACGGCCTTTCATTGTAGCATTTACCTATGTACGTTACCAAGGAGTCAGCCATCGGGAGTTTGGTTCTTTTTTCGGGCATTGTGGAAGAGTACAGTTTCGTGACAAAACTCAACAAACCTACTGCAACGTTTCGTATCTCATTCCCATAATTCCGTATGTTCTATTACGGAATCCATACAGTATATATGTTCCATATTTTTTCGTAACAATTTTACGGAAACATGTGGAGCTTTTTGGAATGAAATATGGAGCGTTTACGGATGCCTTTCAATTTAGGTTCCTGTAAGACTCTCGTCTTTTTTCGCTGTTTGTTAAAACCTAGAATCGCCAATTGCTTATGACAGGAGGCAGTGAGGCACAGTTGCCGCTTTTCCATGCTTCGAAATTATAACATGTACGTTCATCTTATTTGTGGCAGATAAGCACTAGCACTGAGCTCGAAGAATTCTTCTGGTCCTTGGAAAGAATGGATGAGGAGGCGGTGGAAGACTTCTACAGACTTGTGCTCGGTCGGTATGCCCTCGTACAGGACACTGACATTGCTCAGCTACTGCGAGAATACGACGAAGAGAGTGAGTGCGTTTGCGAAGAGCTCCTGCTCAATGACTTGGAGTAAAGACAGTTCAAAGTAAATTGCGAGCTATGTTTACGTATCATAGTCGTGTCATCTAATTTCTGCACTGCAGAATATTTTGAGGTTTTCCACGCACTCAAATTCTGCTTAGGCGAACAAGCCCTTTTACTTCCACAAAAGAACGACACGCATTATTCTAAGTTTGAATAACACACTATGTAATCACAACCTCAAGAAATACTTTGTTTTTCGTCGACTGATTTCTTTCCGCTGACGTTGTGAACGGAGGTACCTCAACATCTCCTAACCTTGCTTAAGGTCACGCAGAAATTTCGCCAAAAGCCCACAGGACTTGTTCCCGAGCGATGGCGTCACATCATGACGTAATCACATGGCGTATCGTGACGTCACAAATCCCCGATTGTTGTGACGTCAATATGACGTCATGGTGACAATGTGACATGCCGTCACATGATGACGTCATCACAAGACATCGTTCCTCGGTTAAATGTGGGCGAATCACGGAGGTAATTGAAAACCACGTAAGGTTGCAGAACGCTTTCCGTAGTGTGCGGGAAGGATCAAAACACAATCAAGTGAAAGGAAAATGAGCACTGCTTTCGCCGTCAAGTCGTCTTTGGTAAATGCACAAGGGACTGTGTGAATTTCTATTGATGGCATTTTGAATTTTGTAATGATGAAAAGAAGGTTACTGCTTTGTATGATAGCGGAACCTCATGCGCACTTACTTTTCTTTCTCAGTTTCAGATATTCTAAACGGGACCGCCGAGTCCAGCCCTACGGAAAACATCAGTATTGCCGAAATGTCTAGAGCCACTGAAGTGTCGGAAGGTCTGTATTTTTTCTTTCTAATAATTTTGCGGTTGGTATAACGCATTCGGTAATGTAGGAAAAGACGCGTAATGAAAGCATAGGCCTTCATGTTAAATGCTCGAAGAGATCTTGAAGGCAAAAAGGCGCTACATTACTCTTATAGTACAACCATGGCCTCCGAGATGGCGGGCGCGCGGCGGGTTTTTCTCCGGCCGTCCCAATCGCACGGAGAGAGCGTATTTCCCGAGGTGGGCGTGGCCCGCTCTTTTTCTCCGCACCGCGGCGCACTTACTTGGGATCGGAAAAGCTGCCGCGCTGTTGGCGCAGCTTGCATGTGGCGAGGAAAAAGATGGTTTTGCGCTTTTATTAACCTTGCGCTGATTTGGAAATGTCTGGTCAAGGTGTACGAGAGGCCAAGTCAATGCCGGGGCCTACCGATTCTCAAATGGGCTTTTTTTTTTTTTTTTGCTATAGATTTGCGCCGCCTTTATTAGAGCACTTAGAAAAGCGATGCCTCTGCAAGAGATCCGCATGTGCTAGAAACTTACTATACTTCGAAATTTGCGGGCTGTATAGTATGGGGGCGCTAGCGAAGGAGAAGAAAAAGAAACGATGATGAGGCTGGGCGTGATGACACCCGGGGCTCGCGCTGAAACCGCAGCTTCTTGGGTGGCGTCTGAATCGTCAGGACATGGCCGCGTCGGGGTTGATGGATGACTTGCCAGAATGTTTGTAAAAACAAGTGATGCGCAAATATCTTCACTGCGGAAATCTTCAGCGGCATTTTCCTTGCGTCCTTCTTTTGGTGCCGTGGTTGATGTCGGGGTTTTCTGATGAGAGATTGAAAACTCGCTCTAATTTATGCCTTTTCTTAGGCGGAATAGGCTGCATGTAGCGTGGGTATTCGCTAAAAACGCTAGGCACAGCGTCTGGCTTGAGGCGTCGCCGCTTAATTGTGGAACTAGATAAATCAGAATCGACAAAGTGCAAACTGCAGATTAAACTGGTGTTAGAATTTTCATTCGGAACGAAATCCTTTCTTGATATAGCCTTCAGCCATGCCTGCCGATACGTCTCATTTCCCGGTAATTCATGAAAACTGATCCCAAGCTTCTTTTTGCTATTCGAGTTGCAGAAGGGTACGCAGCAGTATGCCATATTCCTGAAATTAAGGAGAAGACACAGGACCTCACAGCATTTTCTCTAATAAAAAAAAAATACAGCACTGACAGAGTTTCAGTTATATAGCCGTAAGTAGTCTGTAACTTCAAGCAATAAATCACTGCTATTGAATCAAACTTTCATTTCCACTTCCACGCCAAAATTTTGTCTTCCTTACGCAGAACGCCGGCGACACAAGCCCGCAAGATAAAAAACCGCGCAAACGCCGCAGCATGAGCGCGTTACAGAGAAATAAGGTCGAACGCGCGCTGCAGGGGAACGCTAACTGAGCCGACCAAACTCAGCACTCGGCATCAGCAATCGTCATGCTCTCTCCTCGCGATGTCGCCGGCGCCATCAAGTCTGGCGCGAAAGCCGCGCTCGCATAGCGCATAATGCTTCGCACTCGCCCACGAGGCTTCCCCAGTTTCTCTTTCCAACTACCTCCCGTCGCGCCGTAGGAGACAGGGAGGAGGTTGCAGGCGGTCGCCACACGTCTAGACTGAAAGTCGCCAATTCTGCGACGACCACGGACTGGTTACAGGCGCGTTTTGTTCATTTATGATCGATTGATTGATTTGGATGCAGTCGAGAGCACAGTAAATGAACACTATACTGATATTGCCATTGTGCTACCAAAACGTAAGCAAAATCCGGATGACGAAAAAAGGAGGCGATGACAACTCAGGCACTTTCACTGTGAACGACGTGTGGAGTAAATGTAGGTCGGCTAATCGAAGCCTTCAAAAATATTCCAGCAAAATTACTTATCATCTTACTTCAGTGGCATCACCAGGGCACTCAGTTATCTAGAGCGTAACCGTGCTTCGGTTGACCAACTCATAAATATCCGTACGCGATAAAATAGTAAAACGATGTGTCACGATAGGAGGGCAATATGATTCAACGACGAAACTTAGCCCAGTTTTCACCCATACACGTCTTCAGAAAGGCAGAATGCTAGAACGCCCCCGTATATTTCTCAAATCAAGGTATTTCGCGCTGAGACAAAACGGACCGTAATGAAAAAAAAGTAACACTACCACAGACGAATTGATACCTCCTTACAATAATTTATATGAGGAAAATACAGCAGTTGCCGTGCTTTTGTCCGTAAATTGGATCAAAATAAATGCAGTAGCAGAAAAAAAAATACTTCCCTTCAGTGCATCCAGAAGATCCTGGCGGCAATGCTTGCTCGTACGCAAAAAAAAAAGAAAAAAAACATGCGCACGCTGTAATCCCGCGCGCTCTGCTTTCTGCCGCGGTCTCCGTTGCCGCCAGAATCCCAAGTGAATGCGCCATCTCGCGGTAGCCGGGCGCGCGACGCGATGTACGTTTTTTTGCTGGGGAGCGCGGCGATTGGGACGGCCGGAGAGAAACCCGCCGCGCGCCCGCCATCTCGGAGGCCATGGTACAACTAACATACCAGATATGTGTATCGTGAACTGGTTGCGCTCGATACGTCTTTCGTTACTGAAGTTACCTGACTTGCTTCTTCATTATAATCTCACCGAAGTAATTGTCACCTTCTCTATGTTTCGAGGTTTTACAAACGCTGTCCAACGAAGTAGCTTTCACGTAGACACCGTGGTACAGTATTTCGATGACCGAAAAAAAAATTGGCCACGTATCTGCGTGCTTCGCTGCAAATGTCGTCGAAAGACGATAGTCTTGTGCCGACTGCACTGCATGAGCGGCATGAGTACCACAATTTAATAGCTGGGCTAGCCGCTGGGCTCGTTTATCGGACGTTTTCCGGGCACGCTTAGACGGACGCCGGCGTTTCTCCGCTGAAATTTGGTCGTCGGTCTTTTTCGCTGCGTTCTCTGATCATGTCTTGTAGAGTGGGTCGTATTTCATCAAGCGGCCATATATGTTTTGCCTTGCCTGAGACAGCGCTCTTCTACGATGAATCAGCCGCATCTGGCTGGCATTGATAAAACAGAAGAGGACGCCATCTACAGCGCTACCGGGCAACATCGGCTTGTGTTGAACTATGCTGCTGCCAGGTGGCAGCACCACGCGTCGAAGTTAAATCACTGGGCGGAGACTTGTTTTGTACATAGCGGCGCATTTTCAGCGCCGCGTAATAAACACTATGATCTTTATAATTACGTATCTATAGATTTTGTTTTAAAGGAACACTGTGAATAGTACTAAGGTATTGATGTTGTGCCTCAGGTATGCGTAATCTTTGATTTTTAATTGCCCGCGCTCACCCGTATGAACACATGCTTCTCGATCAACATTGGAGGTCGTAAGGCAGGGGGTGAAACTTTGGCCAGCTAGTTGAATCGTGCGACGTGCCGACAAACAGAGAAACAGACAGCCATACGGACAGACAGACAGACCAAAATTTCTCCGTTTAGGTATCCCAAGAAAGACTATCGTCTTTAAAAATGATGCGTGGTGACATTATCTGCACGTACTGTGCATGCCTCGATGTGTAACGGCTGAGGCAAGCCATTCTTGTTTTTACAATCTCTGTATAAACTTATCTATATTATTAGTCATTATTCTAAGCTAGCACAGTTGCTAGGGAAGCACCACGACTGTTTAGTGAGCAGCGCCATCGGCAACGTGATATTAGATGCCTCCGCTTTGTTTGAGATGAATAATGGAATAAACGCCAGGCTTTGTATTGTACTTGGAAAACAAGCCTATGGCCCTTTGTTGTGAAGCACTTCAGATGGTCGATCAATACAATCAAAGAGAGGCCAATAATCATGCCCGGCCTCTATTGAGTCGCCTCCTCCTCCCACTTCCTCTACACTATTAATCAGGTCCCGCTTAAAGTGTCGGATATAGCCAGGAAACCGGACATTTTTCATCTGGTTTCCCGGATATAGCCAGTATTTAACCAGGACCTGATTAAGAGTGTACGCCGGCACATTCCTTTGGCCCAGCCGCGTAACGACAACGGCCATAGACCAACAAAGAACACCTTCGTTGTTCGGAACGGGCGAAAAGATTGAGATGTTCATGAATAAAGACATTTCTTTCTTCAGACTGTTCTGGCGTTGTTTTGTCTTCCGCAGCTCTCTGGAAAAAGCTTCTTGGCGGCTACTGCCCTTTCCAGTCAACGTGCGAAGATTACGTCGTGACGGACAAGCGGGCGCTAGCTCTGGTGGCGTATGTGGCTCGGGCTGGAGAAGCTCTTAAGATGCGTCGCCTCCTGGCATGGCACGCTCTACTGCACTTGGTCGGAGCGAAGGCAGATGTTCTGGCGCTGCTTAACCGTACGCGCGGCGAAAGCGATTATCACGAAGACTACGATTTCGCAGTGAGATTTTTTTTTGCTTTTACGAAGATGTTCGCCAAACAAAGAACTGCGCGAAAAGTAAAGCAAGAAAGTAGATACCAGATAGAAAGCACCCGTCCTGTTTCTCTCGTTTTTGTGAATGTCTTGTTCTTTCACTCAAAATTTTCTCGTCAGATGCTACAGTTTATTCTCTATCACCCAATGCAAGTGGATTGGCTTTTCTGCTGTTGCTAACTTTTCTTATTTCGTGCGATGAACTTAAGAAAAGATGAGGCTTCCACGCTACGTTTAATTAACTGAAACATAGTAAAACAAGTCAATAACTAAATAAATAAAGCGGGTTGTCTTTGACACCAGTTAGTAAAAGGAATCTCCGGAGTTATCACTCGTTATTTCAAATAAAGTCAGGACATAGCAGATAAAAATTAAAGAAATTAGAGTTAACTGCAAATAGTTATGGGTATATGGGATAATGCCATGACTAATTCAAATATTTAGGTTGTTAATAAGCGAACCAGCGTAGAAAACGAACGAGGTGGAAAGTACACTCTAAGGCAAAAGGGTGTTAAAAGGGTGTGCCGTTCGTCCTCTTGGGGACTAATGGGGCTGCCACAACCATTAGTCCCGTCCCTTTAAGGACTAACGACACGAGTCTAACAGTTAGTCCCCTCAAGGGACTAACGTTTAGTCCTCACATTTACACCCTCGCGGGCAACCGTTAGTCTCTGTGATGAGTGAAGTGCGCGTTTGGGAAAGTGTGCGAATCTGATGGTGACCAATGAAAGAAGAGAAGGACGACGGCAAGAACTGCGGGTGTGGAGAATAGAGGAAAATTGACAAAGATGTGGCAAGACTGCACGCGAGGAAATAGAAGACACGCCCAGCCAATGAGCATCCTCCACGGGAATTCGGAAGCGAAAGGCCGCGGTGGCAGGAGGGTCCAGGGAGAGACGTGGTCGAGACGTGGCGGAGCGAAGGTGTCCAGGGCGCGGGAGTGGCGGTCGGCGGAGTACCCGCGCAACGGCCGCTGCGGGCTCCCACCTGGGCACAAGACAACCTTCTTCCGAGCGTCTGGCGTTGGCCGGACCCACGGTTCTCATCGCCTGGCGTTGGCCAGGCAACGCCAGCGTCTCCTCTGTCAACCAGTCTTCGGCTGGCGAACGCCGACAGGGCGTCCGGCCGTTGACCCCGCCTCGCCGGACGCGTCCCTCTGCTTATCCACCGACGGCTGAGCGTCGCCGCCGCCTCATCATGCCTCCGACGCCTGCACGTGTTCCTCGCCGATGGTGTTAGTGCCCTTCTTCATGAACGCTGACACTTTTGTGTAACCCTCACGTTTGCCCCATTTCGTTAACTAGCCACGATTGGCTTCTGTAGTTTAGGTTGTGTGTGCTAAGGGTTTGTTGTATTTATCTTTTCATCTTGTAAATATATTTAGTTGTGTGTGTGTCTACAAACGGTCTCGTTTGTTCTTGATGACACTTACGTCATCGCTTTAGTACACGAACCTACACGAGAGCTTACGGATCAAATAGCCTCGTTACAGTCCCCACAGTTGCACCTCAAGGGACTAACATTTAGTCCTCACATTTACACCTTCGCGGGCAACCGTTAGTCCCCACAGTTGCACCTCAATGGACTAACATTTAGTCCTTACATTTACCCCTTACCGGTCAATCGTTAATCCCCACGGTTGCACCTCACCGGACGAACGGTTGGTCCACTCAAATGCTCCACTGGGATGAACTTTTTATCCTCAGTTCAAATGATGCGTTAATCCCCAGGGATGATTTTGCACAGTTACTCTCTGCAAGGCTTAATACTTTTCTCGCGTGTTTTTCTCCGCACTGAGCGCAGAAAAGAACACGCGAAAAAATATTTAGTCGTGTTTGTTTCACTGCTTTCGCAGTCAATGCAACAACGACAAACAAAAGTGAGACAATGAAATGTTTTATTTTTCTATATACATATTAAGTTTCTGCATTCTTTCAGTGAATTCGCTGCCAGATGTCAAATTCAGGTCCAGCCGCGTTGTCATATCTCGTACAGTCGTCTTGGTCAAGCTGCTCCAACGGAAGCGACAGATGACTGGCATTGCACGCACAAGCGCACGCAGCCTTCTGCACGTAGTGGACAACGTCTGGACAACAAAAAGATTGCAAACAGTTAAGTCACATGTGACAGTGAGTTAGATACACGCACATGGCAAATACGTGCAAGGTGAAATAAATACGCACGTCTAAAATATGGCATGCAAATATTTCCACCGCGATGTCATACATAATTGAAAACGCATTTCGAGTCACATAGCGCAACAGCTCAAGTGCAGCAGCCGCAGCCATCACGCCTAGGCGCCGCGACCGCCTAGCCGCCAACGAGTCGGCGAGTTCTCTGCGAGCGGCGCCGTATACAGCTCGAGCAAGCGAACGCGGGGCCGAACGCGGAGCTTCTGCCGCCAGCGAACCTCGAACAGAGGAGCGAGCGAACGCGGAACCGCGGCCACGAACGGCGCAGAGCTGCTTTCGAGCGAGCGCCGCGGAAACCGACGGTAATGGCGACAAATTTTCACAAAGTTCCTGGATCGAGCGGCAGAGTACGTACAATGAGCGAACGCGGGACCACCGCCGGGGCCGCCGCCACGAACGGCGCTGAGCTGCTTGCGACCGATTGACGGGGAAGCCAACGGTAATGGCGAAAATTGTCCACAGAGTTCCGAAGCACAGCTAAAGTCGGCTAGCTAAAGCACCCGCCAGCTGCCGGTGCACTTAGACGCGCGACATACAACCGAGCTCGTTGACGGCAACCGCAATAAATTTTGGACGAGTCGCACCGCAGAGGCGAGGCCTCTGCCCAATATCGCGAGCCCGCAGCTCATCACCGCGGCGAGAGCGTCCAGGCGGCCGACGGCAATGGCGGCCAATTTTCAGGCAGTCACAAAGCACAGGCGAGCGGACGCCGAAGCCGACCTTCGCGGTGCATTTCGTGCGCGCGATATATACAACACGATCGAGCCCGTTGCCAACTAGCGCGATGCGCTTCGCGCAAACGACAGGTACGGAAAAATAATGTATGATCACTTACTTGTGAAATAATCCAGCGCCAACTTCTGCCCAGAGTCGGATTGAATTCATGGATCCGATAGGCCTATGTCTTCTCGGCCGCCATTCCCAGCCGGTGTCGACGCAGTGCCGTTGCTACGCCAGCGCACCGTGGCCGGAGAAATACAGCGCGGCGTCTCGGCGTGTCGAGACCAGCTCCAAACTTCATGGTTGCGGCCAAACGTAAAAGCAGCACCGCACGCTCATCCACGCATACGCGGCATACGTGTTTATCCAAGGCACCGCGGCGTAGTTCCTAAATCGTCGAACTCTCCGAGCGCGACAAAACCGCCAACGCGCCTCCATGAAAACAAGTGAGAAGACTGACTAAGAGCGAGGAGGACGGTTAGTTTCCTTGACAACGGTTTGCACACGTGACGTATCTCCCGCGCGGTTCATCACTTTGGTGCCTTTGGAGACTAACTGGTTTGCACACGGCACGCATCCCTCTGTGGTTACTCCTCAGCGGTCTATCCGTTCATCGCGCCCGCTTATTGGGCTCCGTTACTCCTCTTTCGGGTAATTTTGCCTTAGAGTGTACGTCGTGATCATGTAATCGCGTGGCGCCTTTATCGCTCCTTCAGTACTGATATAGAAGCACTGAGTCAGCTCTGTCTCTCTTCGTGTGATTTTGTAGCGATGTGATGGCAACGATAGGATGGCGCAGAATAGTTACGGAAATATGTAGTAGCGCAACATGGTTGAAAAATATTAGGGAGCTGAAAAAATGTTGACATTTTAAAGGGCCCCTCACCAGTTTCTCAAAGTACAAAAAACAAGCGCATTATTCTCTCCTGGCGTTTCTCGTTTCTCTTGCACTCTTTCATGACGCGGACAGTGATTCCCGTGACGTACATAGTATACATGCTCTTGATTGGTCCATATACGCGAAATATCAGATGGGAATTGTCTCCTGCACTGCTTTGCCATGCAGCCGCCCATCCGCTCTTCCTTGTCTCGCATTATTATCGTGCGCGATCAACTGATTTCCCTTCATTTTGGGTGTTTCCAACTGTGCAAGCTGCGATAACAGCGTGTAGCTGAGCAGCGCGAAATCCTGATAGGCTCGAGCGCTTAGTGCTGACATTGTTCACGAGCTTTTAAGAAATAAGTGGCGAGGAGGATATATGGCCTGTAGGAAGGGTAGCGAAGGCGAGGAGAAAAACAACTCCCCCGTCTTTGAACGCGGGGTGGTGAGGGGAGGGGCCCTTTAACGGGTGGAAATTCGGGGAAAATAAAACATTCACGTAACTACAACTCCAAAAATCAGTGGACTCTATCACTGCCAAGTATACTGAGTGTTGTCTTGAGAAATCATACGTGATAAATATATACTACACTTCATTGTTTGTGAGGCTTTTCAGGCGTTTCATTTACGAAATTACGTTGTTCTTCATCTTCATGGCAGACAAATTCCGAGTCCAAATGTGAACGGCTTTTGCACAGAGTGAACGGAATCCGCTGCATGGCCGTCGACCTGCTTGAGGGTAAGTGACGCTTCGCTCTTGCGAGCACGTGGACGCTGAGCATGCAAAACCGTAAGTGTACACAGCACATTAAACATCTACACTTGAATGGTAGATGTTTACTGTGCTGTGTCTTCAAAACATAGGCAATTAGTTTTCGTATCATCTACAGATCTTCGCTTAGACCTTTAGATTTCCATACATGTAAAGCTGTTACTGTATGCACAGATCTAATGACCTACACAAAGATACAGTAAATAAGGCCCCAACCTAATACTAGGCTTTCAGAGTGAATTTAATAGCGTTCAAGCACTTCCCATTACTTTTCCCCATGACATGCATGTTGTTTTCAAGACATAAAGTACATCGCAATTACTCAAAGCACGCGATGAAGCCATTTGCACTCTACAGAAATGTGCCTTTCATATACACGTGTCAGTAATGCACACCGTCACTGTTTAGGTACTAAGTCTTCTTTAACAATGTGTTGTAGTTGACTTTAGTAAGTCAAATCCACTAACAAGTTCGGTCATGTGTATTGCACGGTTCTGACACAGGTGACAATGCCGTACCCACTGAAACTATCATCAGCGTGGCCAACTTCATCGCGCAGTTCCAAAATGCGATTGCCTCCATCCTTAGCAACCCATCCGACAACAAAGCCGATGGACTGGCTGTCAGTGCCGCAGTGCCACGTGAGGAGACATTCGCGAAAGAAAACCAGACACGGCTTCAGGAAGAAGAACATGGCTACCCCTTCGCAGCCTTTAAGGTGATCGAAAATGTTTTTGGCCCATAATCTCCCCTGATATGATGTCAGTGAATGTAAAATGCTTACTTTGGTTGTTTCTAGAGGTGTATACTAATCGTGAGAATTCCCTTGCTTTGTCCCTACGCTGTTACCACGGCAGTGATTGATGTGATTTTCCATTTTAGGACGACGGCTGATGAAGTGCTTAAGCGTCGTGTACTTCTACAGCGGAATGAACAAAATGAAACAATAAACCTAAATGATGGCTAGGAACGTTTTGATAGAAAAAAGAGACAGTTTCGCCACTAGGGCGAAGCAATGAATGCGATAGCAAGAAATTAGCTTGTCACACGAAGAACGGCAAGCAGCTCGATACTTGCAACGCGCCGCCGCAGCACAAAGAAGGACGCTCGAAAAGGACGCATAGGTATACACAGGACAAGCGTGAACTAACAACTGTCGCAGTTGTTACGTATTTGTATTTGAGCGATGCGCTGCGAGTGTCCACAATGCAGAAGCCGACACTGTTGTTGCTGTTGACTCTGACATGGCTCATACCCTTTCAGGGGGATTGGCCAAGGATTGATTATATGATTATATGACTTTTCGACGCTGTTTCATACTTTTTTTTCTTTTACACTGCGGCACGTGGAATGACCCCTCTGCGTCTCCTGCCACGCGGTAGCGTCTGACGCCAAGTGTGCCCGATGTTCTTTTTTTTTCCTTCTACATCATGAGTGGTACAGAAGGGAGCCACTTTTAAATGCGAAAGCATTTCTTAGTCGGGCTATGTAAGGCGTCCGTCGGTGTCCGCATCTCTCCGCTCTCACTCCCTCTCCCATAGCAACAGCTGCGGGCGCCCGCGCGCTTATCCTCGCCCCTAGCAACCGGAGCAGGTGGTGCGGGCGGAGTAGCGGAGAGTGAGTGGAGAGGAGGAGCGCGCTCTGGTGTGTGAGGGCGCTCGCATCGCGGGAGCTCGGCGGAGCTCCCGCGTGTGTGGAGAGAGTGTAGGAGAGGGTAGGTGCAGTGCTTCGTCGCTCCTTCTATCGCCGTTCGCTCTCTCTCGTCCCTGCGCCCCACTCTCCGGTCCGCTCGCTCGCACGTATATATATAAAAGAAAAAAAAAAGAAAAAAAAAGAAAAAAAAAGAACAGGCGCTGCGCCGTGCTCCCGACCGGGCTGCAGAAATTAGGCGCCTTTTTCCTTCTTCGAACCACAACAAGTGGAGTGAAGCGCGTGCGAAATGCATTCGCATTTCCTCACGATTCCCTTCGGGGGAGGTGGGGGCATTTTTTATGTGCGCATCTCAAGGGCAGTTTTCCATTTGAAAGAAACTGTAAAAGCGTCGCGTGATAGAAAACACGCTCAAGCTGTTCCGAGGTCTGCGTACTGCGAGCGGCAAATGGTGCATATAAATAGCTCGCCGTTATATCGCTGGCACGAGCGTGGCGTGTGGCCGTGTTGGCTAGAGCAGCAGGCTGCGGAGCGTGGGGTCGGTGGTTCGAATCCGCGGTCGGGTGGCTTGGAATTTTTTTCTACTGATTTATTTTTCTACGTGCCTTTTTATATATACACATACATATACATATCCGGGACACGACGGCGTCGACAGACGGCGACGGTGACGGCGAAAATCAGCCGAGAGTGTCCATATAATTGCTATCGCAATAATATCTGGGTGCCAATAACTTGCAGACAAAGCCGCTTTAGTCACCTGGGCTAAATTATACAGCAGAGTGGCACGTGATCACAAAAAACCAAAGACACGCTACACTAATCATAGCACAATATTTCCACAAGAGCTTGTGTAGATAAATTGTGTGGATGACTGTTGCACACTGTAATTAACAAACAAGATTGTTTATCTAGCACCCGATCTTCGTCTTCTGTAGCCCTTGTGAGTGGAAACGCTTCGTTGCTGTAGAAGTATTTCTGCACGACAACCTAATCAGTACGCACATTGAAAAAATATTGAAGATCGATGAATAGGCATTGTTGCTGGAACCAACGTTTCGGCGAAAGCATTTGTCTTCTTCAGAGCAGTACCTACATTGCTTAGCAAGCAGCTTCATGCGCGCCTTGCTCAATCTACTGCAAGCTGAATGGTGGAGGAGCAAAAAAAGATAGCTATGGCTCGAGCGATGTCTCGTACGAAATTTCGCGTTCAGCGAGTTCTCATCAATTCAAGCCTCCGCTTTCCCCTGTAGTACTGTAGTATTTAGACACTGCAAGAAACATGCAGGTAATACTACTTAAGCCAACATTGCTAGTTCAAATAGTATATGGGTATACTGAACGTGTGGACCTACCAGGTAGCTGATCTGCCTTGAGAATTGCTGACTGCTTAGCATTCCTGATCAATGCTTTTCATGATCAGTGCTTTTAACGTGAGCCTTACGAAGGTTTAGCCCTTTAATGGGATTTTAGAGAGCTGTGCTCAGTCGTACTGCTTGTTTTGCCAGTGGAGCAATTCTGTTCGAAGTTCATTGTTTTCATTTTATTATACAGGTGTTCTCAATGATACGGTTTGATTTGTAGCTGGAGCAATTTTTTTCGAAGTTCGTTGCTTTCATTTTAACAGTCTTAATTTTGGCGCGTTGCGTTATACACCCTTTCTCCATCTTCTAACAGCACATTGAAAACACTGAGATCCAACTGCGGGCACCCAAAGAAAAGAGCTTCCCCGTGCTGTGGCTGCGATGCCTCCGAGCATGGCACGCCCTCCCACCGCTGGTGCAAGTCCTGCTGCCTGTCGTCACGTCCGTGACGGATGTAACGCACCTAGGGGACATTTTCCGGATGCCGTACTACGACGCGCGCACATTAGCGGCGTATAACTTCGCCTCACTGGGTCAGGTAAGTTATATCGACATTTGCCTTGTAAGACATAACGAAGAGTCTTGCGATATTTTTCTGTACTTTAACGTAATAATCGTTGTGCTCGGCACTTAATCGGTCCCTGACTACCAATAATTTTAGACGCACGCTTTTGTTGTAACCGTGAGGTCAGGGTATGCATCATAAGTCGCGAGCATGAGCTAGAAAACATCACATTATACTTGCTACCAGTCTAGTGTTTTCGAGGTGTGAATGCACTTGGCCCGCGTGCTTGCATCAGCTCTCTCCTGACACAGAATAAAAGTAGTAATAATAATAATAAGAAGAAGAACAAGAACAAGGAGATGATGATGATTATAATGATGATGATGATGATGATGATGATGTGCGGTTTCAGGCGCCAAAACTACTATACGATTATGAGGCACACCGTAGCGTAGGGTTCCGGAAATTTCAGCCACCTGGAGTTCCTTAACGTGCACTGACATCGAACTGTGCGCGGGCTTCTAGCGTTTCGTGTCCATCGAAACGCGACCGCCGTGGCCGTGATCGAACCCGCGACCTTCGGGTTACTAGCCGAGCACCATAATCGCTACATCACTGCGGCAGACCAATCAGTTAAACCATATGGATGCCGTGAATGAATTTACTTTGACTACGGCCTTTGTAACGAACTAGTGATAAAAATGATAGCCCCAATGCGATCCTTTTACTGTTTGTCCCTCGTTTTAATTTTAGATTAAACAGCAACCACCCGTGTGTAGTACTTGAGACGCCATCATCATCCTCGGAAACAAACACAGACACAGAGACACAGAGCAAGTTAGCATATTTAAATCAAATACAAGTTGGGCCTATTCGACATTGATTTGTCTTTCGTATCTGTTTTTGGTTGCTTTTCCAAAGCCATAGTAGCGCTATCGGTACCTGGCACTGAGCATACTTATTCGGTAATATTCAGGTGATAGGACGTAAGCACTACAAGACTTGACACCGTGGACAGTGTCCTTTCTGATGGTTTGTTATTTTCTCACGAAACAGTGAAAAGTACAATCACTTGAGGCATCAGAAACGTTCTGGAACGAAATAGAATCGGAAGACTACCCTTCCATACGAAAAATTGTGAGAAGGTACAGTTCTAAGATCTGTGTATTTGCATTCAACTTAAAAGGTAAAACACTGTTTGCACTGTGTTTAATCTTGCATAGCGTGTGATGCAGTATTCAAGTAAACTTGAACAATGAATCGCTATGCCAACCTCTATCACTGGTTCTCAATATTGAACCCAGGTGGTAGCCCGAGCGATGGCTCACAAGGTGGACGAGCTACGGCGGACAGATAAATTCGTAGACGAACAATGGCGGAGCTTCATGGAGGAGGCAGACATCATCGACTCCAGAACAACTTACTGCGTCGAAGCCTTGATAAACGAGGTGCAAACCACATTTACATTTCTCATTCAGCCATTACTTAAAGACTTAATGTACGTAGCAATGGGTACAAATGGTTCTTGGCTTCATTATAACAGCAGTATGCAGGAGGCCTAGGAGTCTACATAGCTCCGCCCAGCAAGCGTGCGTTATATGGACAGCTGCTTCAGTTGTAAGAATCGGCTGTAAAAGAGCCGATTCTTACATTTGAAGACAGTTTTAAATAACTCAGACATTGAAACTATAGATGTGTACAAGGTGCTCAGAAATTATGAAAGGCATATGAGTAAAGCTAGCACTGCTTATCGTTTCTCAATCTGGCTTACTTTATACGTACAAAATACCTGTTGGATATAGGTGCTAGATAAACATACACATTTCAAAAGAGTGGTAAGCTGGGCTAGTTCGTATGGATGTATCATAATAATTAACAGCGCGAAAAGAACGGGAGACTAAAGGAGAAGAACTACACAGGACAAGCGCTTGTCCTGTGTCCTATGAAGAGCTTGTCCTGTGTAGTTCTCCTCCTTTTGTCTCCCGTTCTTTTCGCGCTGTTAATTATCATTATGCAAACATATACAATTAAATGCGGAGGTAAGGTAACTTTCGGACGAATGTTTGAATTTATTAAAAGCGCTCACAAGGGAACGTCCAACGCGCACTTTTAAAATTACCAGATAACGCTGAATTTACTCCAAGGCACGTTCACATTATACCTGCAAAATGTGTGCAGAGTGCATTGATTTGTTCAGTGTATTTTCTCGTTCCATGAACAGTTCACACAAAAACGTGGAGCAGCACATTATTCCCAAATGATCTCGCCAAGAAAAGTTGCAAAGCACAAGGATCTCATCCTGTACTGTAAGGATGGGATAACATGACGCTTATTTATCTTAAATTGTCACCGCGTTGCTTTTATATAGTTGCAAGGCGACCCGTGCTCTAATGAATAGGTTCGCCCGGTTCGTAAAGGCATTCACTTTCTGCGATAGAGCTAGACAGCCCAAAAACTAATGCAACAAACAGTTTAAACTTGGTTTACCGAAGTGATGGCCGTGCTCGAACTCCCCTGTTAAATTGTGAAGTTCGTGACATCGAGAAATTGATTTTTCCGGTCCCTAGAAAGCGAAAATTGTAGCGTATACTATAGCGACATGCGAAATTTACCATGACATTGTATTTCCTTCTTAATCACGATGCTACACAACGTGCGTGTGAAATTTCCGCGAAGGGGGTTCGCACATGAAGACCTCCCCCCCCCCCCCCCCCGCCAACGTACGGCCGACGCAGACCATGCAGGCACACGGTCACGTGACGGTATGAAAGGCTGCCGACATACGAAGACAAGGATAACGACAACCGTCATTTTGCGAGCAGGCCAACAAGCAAGAAAATTTTGAGGAGACGATCAGTGTCGTGTTTCGCACAATACATGAAATAACGTTTCGCAACGTAGTGTTCATGTGGGAGCATTTACAGGAACAATAAAACACGGCCGCCTCAAACACCATCTGGTACGTATATAAGAGTGCTACCGGCATTAGAGTCCAGTTTCGTGCGTGGGCATGATGTACAACATTGTCAAAATGAAGCTAGGGCTGTGGCTGGGATGGCTACTCGTTTTAATCCGACTGCGTTAGAGCGCACGCTCGAAACAAAAATTGTGTCTAAATTAGAAAATCATTTTACCGCATTTTTTGCCATTCATTTGAAAATCATCACCGCACTTTTTACCGTTCATTAAAAAAAAACTTCGTTATATCGTGTTGGGAGCTAAGTCAGTTTCGTTAATTGAAGGTTATGACGACATTGGGAACTTGCTTGGGAATGGTAATTTCTTCGTTAGATCGAGAATTACGTAAAACCGTAACTTCCGGTGTCGTTAGATCAAGCTTTAAATTATTAACAAATCTTGATCAGAGTTCGCTCCCTGCGTGAACATCTAAAGAACGTTCTTATTTTCCTTGCATGTTCACCCGCCCAAAAGAACGACACGTGGCGACAGAAGAAGGTGAACCTAAGTGGCGTTCCTAAGGAGCCGCTCCTGAACCACGTGGTTGGTTTGAAGATAGCATATCTCGCCCTCCTGAGGTCGAGCAACACGACCACCGTTTCTAGCAGCGAAGCGCAGCTGTTTTCCGGAGTGCACCTCTCGAGCAAGGAGCTCTTCCTTCTGATGCACTGTGCGCTGAGCTGCGCACTGGGTGGAACAAGAGGTGTCCACCAATATAAGGAGGAACAGCGCTGTATGGTTGTGTACAGGTCCTTCCGACCTTTCATCGACAAGCCCTGCGCACGGCCCGCTCACGAAAACTTGTTAAACGATTGTCGCTACGTATAAAACGAATACAAAATTTATGATACAAAAATGCGCGGTTCAGCTCTTTCTGCTTTATTGATTGACTGGGACAGGTTACGGCACTTTGTCAGGCATTAGGTTGCCTTTTTTGCCAAGCCTTCCGTTTGCATGTGTGATCTATGTACAGTACACTGCTCTCTGTAAACGATTGATTGATTCATTCGTGGTACTGTTGTGTTAAGCCTTGAAAACCGGTTGTCACAAGCATGTCACGATAAGCCCTGGTAAGTGTAACGTGTGCAGGAACTGTCAGAGCCGCATAAATATCGGAACGAAACATGAAACATTGGTTGTTTAGAAACAACAAAGTAATGCCGAAACGAGTTAGACGTGGCTTGAAACGCAGTGCTCGCTCATGGTTTCGTGTGGTCACATGTGATAAGTGCACAAGGAGAATGATTTTCTTCATTACCATACCGACCAAGACATCAGTGCATGAAAAGTTTGGAATCTTGCGCATCCTGATCACAATGTGGCTAAGAAGCACGCCTTATTGAAAAACGTCTGACCAACTGGAGTTCTTGGACATGCTTGAAATCGTAAGGGCAGTGATGTCCGCATTTGCATTTCGCCCCTATCGAAGTGCGACCGTCCCGACAAATGACTATCCCAGGGTTGTGGGTTCGGTCTCCGCTGGTGTGCTCGTGTGCAGTGTGTTGCACTGCACACGAGGACTTTCAATGACGTCAAATGGCCCTTCCTTCTACCCGCGAGAGTTTCCCACTTTCATGTAGAAAAGGAAGAAGGGCCGTCTAGCAATTCATTCGGCTCATTCTAAGAGGTGCATGTGTAGACCACGAAAATTCAATAAACTAGAAGAATGGCGTGGATACCGTGCACGACGAAAGGAACAAATTCGTCTTGCTAGAAATGGTCCCGGAACCAATCATGGTCCAGCACAGCAATCACAAAGTGATTATTAATACTATTTCTCTAATGTAATAAAAATTGGGCAGACCCTACGCCTTCTGGGAATCGGTTTCATGCGAAGCACTCGGTGAGTAATTGTCTACGCTGCAATTTTTTGGCTTTGAACCAAGCGTTGTGAGGTGGACCTACGTGTTTTCGTAAGTGTAGCAGTTGTTTGCACATTGTGGGCTTACCGTTAACGTCGGCTACACTGGCGTTCAAAGGGTAACTCATGGTCTATCGTAACGTCAGCACTCACCTCAGAGCACAGACGTCCGTATTATCGAACCCAAGTGCACTTTGCTGTGTGTGTATCAAGTCTGCCGGAACGAGACCTTCGCTATGAATGAAAGAAGAAAGTGTAAATTTAAGGGCTTTGCTAGACACAACATTAATGAGAACTAACAGACAACGATACCAAGGAAAATATAGGGGATGTTATTAGTAGTAATTATAATTGCCACTAATATACAATTACTACATTACAATTACCGCTAATAACAACCCCTATACTATCCTTAATTGGCACCATTGTCTATTAGTTCTCATCATTATTATTGGGTCTAACAAAGAAAACGAGCCCTTAACTTTACACTTCTTTCCTTCAAGGTACATGCATTTATTTTTGTCCTTTAAAAATGGTAGCGACGAGAGCTACGTTATTACTGCGGCGTACACTGATAGGTTCGATCATTAGCCCAGAGATTCTTCGACAAAATCACATTTATACACGACCGTTGTTGAGCGAGTTGAGTGACTTGGATTGCTGGCTTAGTGTACTACTTGAAAGCAAACTGGCTGGGTGAAGCATTTCTTGTATAGCTTTAAAACGTTCGCATTAAAGTATTCAATGGCGTTCACAGGGGGTGATGTCATCACGGCTGGCTTATAAGTGGTGTGTGGTCATGAAATTTTCCGTACCATCCTTAGTTGTGACAGGAGATTGCCGCAATAATGTATGCAAAAGCAGTGTCGTCCCCCGGGTTCAGGGCGCGTATCAAGAAGCATATACAATTGCTTATTTAGGCCACTTTTATTAATTGTTTTATAATTACAGACAGTGCTCGAAGACTGCTTCACTGCACTATTTCGCAATCACCCGGATGGTCTCATGCTTATCTATTTTGTTTTTGGCGCACAAGCGGGACGAATACATGGAACCCTAGATTTATACCACTCCGCTGTAACAAACCAATGTAAGGGAAAATAGCTTCACGAATAGGCACCGTGCAGTCAAGTTTTCCAGTGTAACTGCAGAGCCAGAAAGCACAGACTAGCGAATAAAAAAAGCAATATTGAGACGGGGTTGGTCAAAACGGAGCGCGATGCGCGCGTCTCCCTCCCTGCATGAGTGGGCGGATTGTGGCCGGGCTACAGGAGGGACGTGTGCACACATCTGTTTTCATCTTGCCCCTAGCGGCCACTGCGAGCAACGCAGTTCTCTCTGGTCAGTGGACGGTCCCTATACAGTGCCTGGAAGATTTCTTGTGGCCGTGATCACCCCGCCGGAGTAAAAGCTAAGGGTCTCATGCCTACATAATTTGTAATGGTACTCCTAATTCCCTAAGCTTTTACGGGCCAAAACCACGATACGATTACGAGGCATGCCGTAGCTGAAGGCTCCGGAAATTTGGCGTTCTTTAACGTTCACCTGACATCGCACACTACATGGTCGTCTAGCATTTCGCCTCCACCCAAATGCGTCCACCACGACTGGGACCAAACCCGCGACCTTTGAGTCAGCAGCAGGAAAACGAAACCACTGTACCGCCGAGGTGGACCACCATCTTTCAGGATCAGGGGCGTGCGATCTAAGATACACCGCAAGGTATATGTAAACTGGTAGCGTAACTTCCGTAGAAGTCCATGTATCCTGTAGTTGGCGGCTCGTTGCCACCGTCGACATCTACGTATGAATGGGGACAACTAACAACAAATAAAAAATAAAAAATAAAATATGACGTCACAACCGGAAGCGGTAGCGACGTCTTGCATGTGCCCTACATGGCGCGAAATTGCAATTTTTTTCTTAATTGCTGACCTTTTACGTGTCTTTTGATAAATACGCGATTTTATTGCGCCTTTATGGCTCGCAACTTGCGTGCGCGAGAAAAAAGGAAGACCAACAAGAAAAATTGAGGAAGCAAGGTTGTTTTATTAGCCAAATAGTGTACTTGCAATATACACCAAAAACGTTGCAGATGAAATTATGATAGCACAACAGTTCGAAAACTCACGTTGCCCAATCGTGGAAAAGCCACTGCAGCGAGACAGCAACCTTGAGAATGTCGCTTTGGACAACCTTAGAGTACAGCGTTCCCTTTGCTTAGCGTGTCGCGTTCAGCGTCACGATAGGCGAGGGCACGCAGGCCGTGCGCCAGCGAAGGCAGTCCGCACTCACAGGAACGGCTATCTACACTTACGGAACACCGCACCGGAAGCCAGCTGTCGGTTGCTCCAAGAACCATCGCGACCCTCCAGTAGAGTGTGTACAAGAGGTAGTTTACGAGCTCCCGCTGACCTGTGGAAATAAGTATATAGGTCAGACGGGAAGATGCCTTAATGATCGTCTACGCGAACACTGGTTAAATGTTACAAACAAGAACAATTATGGTCACTTGTCTGTTCATTTTGGAGTGCGGTTGCGCACCAATGTTCGGTTCCTGCACGGTTCTGGCGAAGCACAAAGACGTGAGAGAGATTATAGAAGCGCAAGCTTCTATAATCTCTCTGGTGTGAGTGCACCATCTGTTGACCTTTTAGTTAGGGAAAGAGCCTTTCTGGTTGGCTAGTGCGTGGACTGGTGGCGCCCTGTGCACGGATAAATAGTCTGTTGTTTCCTTGAAATAAAATTGTTGAAGTTAGCGCACCGTGGTGTCTCTCTCATGTCCTTGTTTTGCTAGCACTGGATATGTTTTCAAGTTCTGTTTACCAACACGCCCAAACAAAGGCAATGCTAAAATCCATTACGGAACACTACAGCGCAAAAATACACGACGGACGAAAAGAACACAAACGACGACGACACGCGCTGATGACACGTGCTGTAGTGTTCCGTAAATATGTACCAACAAGCCCAACTCGCCACTTTAATCAAGGCTATCTACACATCCTATGAGCTAGTTCAGCTCTGAAATGTCACGCCAGTAAAGAGCCCATCAGCAAATAAATAAACTACGGAAGGTACGCAAGAGACCACCACGCAAAAGTGAGCGATGCCTCGTTGAGCCGACAATGCGCCGAACCTGGCCGAACTAAACACAAGCCCACATAGCAGACTGCCTGCATACGCCCCCCATTTATGGCGCTCGACCAAAAGAAAGAGGCAATCAACCATTTAGCCAACTGTCAGATAAACCATAAAGTAAATTTCTAGTTTACATTGGCATGTATAAAATTATGAGTATTCGAAAAAAAATTCTCTCGAGTTTTTGGTTTTCTTTATTTGTCCCCTCCCCACCTGTCGCGCTTCAATCGTACGGCTGGTGTCGATGTCTGTGGCAATAGGTTTTCGAAACTTTTCGTTCCAAGTTTCACGACCTATATGGTGTGACCATGTACAGCAGCGGCCACGTCTGGGTAGAGCGTGCGAGCAGCCGGTTTTTGCTCTGCGGGGCGACACCTTTGAGGCAGTTTCTTGTCAGCCTGACTACTAGGCCGCGCATGCTCCTGACACACCACGTCAGAGCCCGAAACTGCCTCAAGGTGTCGCCCTGCAGAGTAAAAACCGGCTGCTCGCGCGCTCTACACAGTCGTGGCCGCGGCTGTACACCAGTGGCGTAAATCACGGGGGGGTCAGGGGGGTCCTGACCCCCCCTGTGTTCAGGCTGACACCCCATGCAAGTGTCCCCCCCTCGAGATTTATCTTCCAAATGTCATACAGTAACTCTAAGCCAGCACAGCCAGCACACGCAAAGGCGCAGGCACGAAAGAAAAAAATCGCAGGTAGCGCAAGCTCAAGGCGCGTGCCAGCAACCAGCCAGCCACTTTTCTTCATATTTACATTACAATTACTTCTAATAACATCCCCTATACTCTCCTTGGCATCATTGTCTGTTAGTTCTCATTAATATTGTGGGTAACATAGCAAACGAGCCCTTAAATTTACACTTCTTTCCTTCATTCAGAGCGAGGGTCTCGTTCTGGCACACTTGATGCCTCCAGCTCAGGCCCGTAGCGAGGGGGGTAGAGGGAAGCCTAGCCCCTCCCCCCCCCCCGAAGTTCGGATGGAAGGGGGTGTTTTACCGAGTAAAAATAATTAAAAAAATTGGGGGGACCCTTAAGCTTCGCCTTTAAGAGTTGAACGCGATAGCGATATCCTGTCCCTAGTCCGTACTTCAATCCCTTAATGCACACTATGTAATGCGTAGTATGCTTTAAACCACGAGCAATTATGCGCGGTAAATGCGGGAAATATTTTCGAAGTTGCTATGCACCCACTACGTGGTCTTAAGGGAATACGCGCAGTAACGTGTGTGCCTTTTGTAATGGGCACACGGCTTTGAACCACAATGTCGTTATGATATTCACATCTTCTGACTCCCGATGGCTATGCACGCTTGTACCACGCAATATTACTGCAATATTCCATGTTGTATTGTGACGCCTGTATACAGGACGCGCGTGTTTGCAAAGCATGAAAGTTATTTTCACTGCAATTCCAAACAGGAAGTTATTTTATATGTAATCACAAGTAGAAGCGTGGCTGCGTGGTAGAACACCTGCTTGCCACGCAGACGACCCGGGTTCGATCCTCATTCGGACCCGGAAATTTTTATTATTTATTTTATTTGTATCTTTCTCGATTTTTCGGTCACGGACAAGATGATGATTTTTCGCTCATAACCGAGGACGCCGCCGCCGACGCCGACGCCGGAATTTCTGAGAAACGAGCTCTTTAACGCTATCGCGTTAAAATGGGTGTTTTTCAAGGCTTTCAACAAGTGCCCCCCCCCCCCCCCTTCGAAAAAAATTCCTGGCTACGGGCCTGCTCCAGTTAGTATGCGATGGATTATTGGGTTATTAGTCAGCTGCCAGCTCGCGATAAGATCACGTGCTACGTGACGCCAACAGGCAAAAAAGGGTGCTCCACACTCGCCGTAATGGCAACAGGCGGCGCTGACTGACGCTCCCACGTTTAAAAGCACATATACACCCTATAAAGTGGACGGAGGGATGAATGCCACCAGCTCAGTGGTAGAACATCGGACGCGTTATTCGAAGGTCGCAGGTTCGGACCCTGCCAGTGGCAATTATTTTTTCGTCCACTTTTCTTTCTTTATGTTTACATTACAATTACTTCTAATAACATCCCCTATACATTCCTTGGCATCATTGTCTCTTAGTTCTCATTAATATTGTGGTTAACAATGCAAACGAGCCCTTAAATTTACACTTCTTGCCATGCGATGTCGCTTATATACCATTGGATACTCAGTGCTATTTTTCTGACGAGGCGCTGGTACCGCTGTTCGTTTTAGTATTATTATTGTATCCACCTCGGTGGAACAGTGGCTACGGTGCTCTGCTGCTGACCCGAAAGTCGCGGGTTCGATCCCGGCCGCGGCGGTCGCCTTTCGATGGAGGCGGAATGGTAGAGGCCCGTGTACTGTGCGATGTCAGCGCACGTTAAAGAACACCAGACGGTAAAAATTTCGGAGCCCTCCAATACGGCGTCTCTCATAATCATATCGTGGTTTTGGGACGTAAAACCCCAGATATTATTATTAATACTTTTATTTTATGGGAATGCATAATCTTAACTTTATATGTTTAAAAGTAAAGCATATATATAAAAACAAAATGGCCGCCATTGCAAAATGTGTGTCCCCCCCCCTTGTGGTCTTTATGGATTTACGCCACTGCTGCTATGTGTTCTTTCGAGTTGATCCCCTGATGCGTTGGCTTCCCCCTGCAATGACTGCCCAAAAGCAGTCGAAAAAGTTGAGGCCCTTATCACGCCCGATAAGGCTCAACTTTTGTCTGACGTCACACCTTCCACGATGGGCCTGCTGTGCGTTCTTTGCGAGTTGAAGTTCCCCAGATGTGTTGGCTTTCTTGCAATAACTGTCCAAATGCAGTCGAAAAAGTTGAGGCCCTTATCACACCCGATAAGGCTCAACTTTTGTCTGACGTCACACCTTCCACGATGGGCCTGCTATGCGTTCTTTCCGAGCTAAAGGTTCTCCTGATGTGTTGGCTTTCTTGCAATAACTGCCCAAAAGTAGTCGAAAAAGTTGAGGCCCTTATCACACCCGATAAGGCTCAACTTTTGTCTGACGTCACACCTTCCACGATGGGCCTGCTATGGGTTCTTTCCGAGCTAAAAGTTTTCCTGGTGTGTTGGCTTTCTTGCAATAACTGCCCAAAAGCAGTCGAAAAAGTTGAGGCCCTTATCACACCCGATATGGCTCAACTTTTGTCTGACCTCAAACCTTCCACGATGGGTCTGCTATGCGTTCTTTCCGAGCTAAAAGTTCTCCTGATGTGTTGGCTTTCTTGCAATAACTGCCCAAAAGTAGTCGAAAAAGTTGAGGCCCTTATCACGCCCGATAAGGCTCAAGTTTTGTCTGACGTCACACCTTCCACGATGGGCCTGCTATGCGTTCTTTCCGAGCTAAAAGTTCTCCTGGTGTGGTGGCTTTCTTGCAATAACTGCCCAAAAGCAGTCGAAAAAGTTGAGGCCCTTATCACACCCGATAAGGCTCAACTTTTGTCTGACGTCACACCTTCCACGATGGGCCTGCTATGCGTTCTTTCCGAGCTAAAAGTTTTCCTGGTGTGTTGGCTTTCTTGCAATAACTGCCCAAAAGCAGTCGAAAAAGTTGAGGCCCTTATCACACCCGATATGGCTCAACTTTTGTCTGACCTCAAACCTTCCACGATGGGTCCTGCTATGCGTTCTTTCCGAGCTAAAAGTTCTCCTGATGTGTTGGCTTTCTTGCAATAACTGCCCAAAAGTAGTCGAAAAAGTTGAGGCCCTTATCACGCCCGATAAGGCTCAAGTTTTGTCTGACGTCACACCTTCCACGATGGGCCTGCTATGCGTTCTTTCCGAGCTAAAAGTTCTCCTGGTGTGGTGGCTTTCTT
Organism: Rhipicephalus appendiculatus; assembly: GCA_030522465.1. Taxonomy (NCBI): domain Eukaryota; kingdom Metazoa; phylum Arthropoda; class Arachnida; order Ixodida; family Ixodidae; genus Rhipicephalus; species Rhipicephalus appendiculatus. Next base: position 27,386 of record JALIZH010027089.1, read on the forward strand.
GCAATAACTGCCCAAAAGCAGTCGAAAAAGTTGAGGCCCTTATCACACCCGATAAGGCTCAACTTTTGTCTGACGTCACACCTTCCACGATGGGCCTGCTATGCGTTCTTTCCGAGCTAAAAGTTCTCCTGGTCTGTTGGCTTTCTTGCAATAACTGCCCGAAAGTAGTCGAAAAAGTTGAGGCCCTTATCACGCCCGATAAGGCTCAACTTTTGTCTGACGTCAGACCTTCCAGGATGGGCCTGCTATGCGTTCTTTCCGAGCTAAAAGTTCTCCTGATGTGATGGCTTTCTTGCAACAACTGCCCGAAAGTAGTCGAAAAATTTGAGGCCCTTATCACGCCCGATAAGGCTCAACTTTTGTCTGACGTCACACCTTCCACGATGGGCCTGCTATGCGTTCTTTCCGAGCTAAAAGTTCTCCTGGTGTGTTGGCTTTCTTGCAATAACTGCCCGAAAGTAGTCGAAAAATTTGAGGCCCTTATCACGCCCGATAAGGCTCAACTTTTGTCTGACGTCACACCTTCCACGATGGGCCTGCTATGCGTTCTTTCCGAGCTAAAAGTTCTCCTGATGTGTTGGCTTTCTTGCAATAACTGCCCAAAAGTAGTCGAAAAAGTTGAGGCCCTTATCACGCCCGATAAGGCTCAACTTTTGTCTGACGTCAGACCTTCCAGGATGGGACCTGCTATGCGTTCTTTCCGAGCTAAAAGTTCTCCTGGTGTGGTGGCTTTCTTGCAATAACTGCCCAAAAGCAGTCGAAAAAAGTTGAGGCCCTTATCACACCCGATAAGGCTCAACTTTTGTCTGACGTCACACCTTCCACGATGGGCTTGCTATGCGTTCTTTCCGAGCTAAAAGTTCTCCTGATGTGATGGCTTTCTTGCAATAACTGCCCAAAAGCAGTCGAAAAAGTTGAGGCCCTTATCACACCCGATAAGGCTCAACTTTTGTCTGACGTCACACCTTCCACGATGGGCCTGCTATGGGTTCTTTCCGAGCTAAAAGTTTTCCTGGTGTGTTGGCTTTCTTGCAATAACTGCCCAAAAGCAGTCGAAAAAGTTGAGGCCCTTATCACACCCGATATGGCTCAACTTTTGTCTGACGTCACACCTTCCACGATGGGCCTGCTATGCGTTCTTTCCGAGCTAAAAGTTCTCCTGATGTGTTGGCTTTCTTGCAATAACTGCCCAAAAGTAGTCGAAAAAGTTGAGGCCCTTATCACGCCCGATAAGGCTCAAGTTTTGTCTGACGTCACACCTTCCACGATGGGCCTGCTATGCGTTCTTTCCGAGCTAAAAGTTCTCCTGGTGTGGTGGCTTTCTTGCAATAACTGCCCAAAAGCAGTCGAAAAAGTTGAGGCCCTTATCACACCCGATAAGGCTCAACTTTTGTCTGACGTCACACCTTCCACGATGGGCCTGCTATGCGTTCTTTCCGAGCTAAAAGTTCTCCTGGTCTGTTGGCTTTCTTGCAATAACTGCCCAAAAGCAGTCGAAAAAGTTGAGGCCCTTATCACGCCCGATAAGGCTCAACTTTTGTCTGACGTCACACCTTCCACGATGGGCCTGCTATGCGTTCTTTCCGAGCTAAAAGTTCTCCTGGTGTGTTGGCTTTCTTGCAATAACTGCCCAAAAGCAGTCGAAAAAGTTGAGGCCCTTATCACACCCGATAAGGCTCAACTTTTGTCTGACGTCACACCTTCCACGATGGGCCTGCTATGCGTTCTTTCCGAGCTAAAAGTTCTCCTGATGTGATGGCTTTCTTGCAATAACTGCCCAAAAGTAGTCGAAAAAGTTGAGGCCCTTATCACACCCGATAAGGCTCAACTTTTGTCTGACGTCACACCTTCCACGATGGGCCTGCTATGGGTTCTTTCCGAGCTAAAAGTTTTCCTGGTGTGTTGGCTTTCTTGCAATAACTGCCCAAAAGCAGTCGAAAAAGTTGAGGCCCTTATCACACCCGATATGGCTCAACTTTTGTCTGACCTCAAACCTTCCACGATGGGTCTGCTATGCGTTCTTTCCGAGCTAAATGTTCTCCTGATGTGTTGGCTTTCTTGCAATAACTGCCCAAAAGTAGTCGAAAAAGTTGAGGCCCTTATCACGCCCGATAAGGCTCAAGTTTTGTCTGACGTCACACCTTCCACGATGGGCCTGCTATGCGTTCTTTCCGAGCTAAAAGTTCTCCTGGTGTGATGGCTTTCTTGCAATAACTGCCCAAAAGCAGTCGAAAAAGTTGAGGCCCTTATCACACCCGATAAGGCTCAACTTTTGTCTGACGTCACACCTTCCACGATGGGCCTGCTATGCGTTCTTTCCGAGCTAAAAGTTCTCCTGGTCTGTTGGCTTTCTTGCAATAACTGCCCGAAAGTAGTCGAAAAAGTTGAGGCCCTTATCACGCCCGATAAGGCTCAACTTTTGTCTGACGTCACACCTTCCACGATGGGCCCTGCTGTGCGTTCTTTGCGAGTTGAAGTTCCCCAGATGTGTTGGCTTTCTTGCAATAACTGTCCAAATGCAGTCGAAAAAGTTGAGGCCCTTATCACACCCGATAAGGCTCAACTTTTGTCTGACGTCACACCTTCCACGATGGGCCTGCTATGCGTTCTTTCCGAGCTAAAAGGTTCTCCTGATGTGTTGGCTTTCTTGCAATAACTGCCCAAAAGTAGTCGAAAAAGTTGAGGCCCTTATCACACCCGATAAGGCTCAACTTTTGTCTGACGTCACACCTTCCACGATGGGCCTGCTATGGGTTCTTTCCGAGGCAAAAGTTTTCCTGGTGTGTTGGCTTTCTTGCAATAACTGCCCAAAAGCAGTCGAAAAAGTTGAGGCCCTTATCACACCCGATATGGCTCAACTTTTGTCTGACCTCAAACCTTCCACGATGGGTCTGCTATGCGTTCTTTCCGAGCTAAAAGTTCTCCTGGTGTGGTGGCTTTCTTGCAATAACTGCCCAAAAGCAGTCGAAAAAGTTGAGGCCCTTATCACACCCGATAAGGCTCAACTTTTGTCTGACGTCACACCTTCCACGATGGGCTTGCTATGCGTTCTTTCCGAGCTAACAGTTCTCCTGATGTGATGGCTTTCTTGCAATAACTGCCCAAAAGTAGTCGAAAAAGTTGAGGCCCTTATCACACCCGATAAGGCTCAACTTTTGTCTGACGTCACCCCTTCCACAATGGGCCTGCTATGCGTTCTTTCCGAGCTAAAAGTTCTCCTGATGTGTTGGCTTTCTTGCAATAACTGCCCAAAAGCAGTCGAAAAAGTTGAGGCCCTTATCACGCCCGATAAGGCTCAACTTTTGTCTGACGTCACACCTTGCAGCGATAGGGCCTGCTGTGCGTCCTTTACGAATTAAAGGTTCCCCCCAAGTGCATTAGTCTTCACCAAAATAGATGCCCAAAGCACTCGGAAAAGTTGAGGCCCATTACAGTGTCGTAACTAGGGTGAGGGGAATTGGGGCTGAGTGTGTTCTGACTTCGCCTCCCATATGATACTAAAATATTCACATGCCTTTACAGGGCCGACCCGTTACAAAAAGTTAGGCGTTCTATGTTCCATATGAATGGGTCCCTACCGACGAAGAAAAAAAAGTATGTCAAAGCAGCAATGGGATTCGAACCTAGGCCCTCATGCTCCGAAGGCGAGCGTATAAACCATTGCGCTAAGCACCAAGGATTTCTTGGAGCGAATGCATCTAAACCATATGAATGCGCCCTACCGACGAAGAAAAAAGAAGTATGTCATGTAGAAGCAATGGTATTCGAACCTTAGACCCCCACGCTCCGAAGGCGAGCATCTAAACCATTCAGCTAAGCCCCAAAGGTTGCCTGGCTGGAATGCATCTGAACCATATGAATGCATCCTACCGATGAAGAAAAAAAAGTTATGTCATTGCAGCAACGGGATTCGAACCCAGACCCTAACACTCCGAATGCGAGCGTCTAAGCCATTGAGCTAAGCACCAAGGCTTTGTTGGCTCGAATGCATTTGAACCATATGGATGTGTCCTACCATTGAAGGTAAAAAAGTTGTGTTATCGCAGCAATGAGATTAGAACGTACAGGCCCTCACGCTCCGAAGGCGAGCGCCTAAACCATTGAGCTAAGCACCAAGGTTTGCTTGGCTCGAAATGCATCTGAACCATATATATGAATGCGCCCTACCGACGAAGAAAAAAAAGTATGTCAAAGCAGCAATGGGATTCGAACCTAGACCCTCATGCTCCGAAGGCGAGCGTATAAACCATTGCGCTAAGCACCAAGGATTTCTTCGAGCGAATGCATCTGAACCATATGAATGCGCCCTACCGACGAAGAAAAAAGAAGTATGTCGTAGAAGCAATGGGATTCGAACCTAGACCCTCACGCTCCGAAGGCGAGCATCTAAACCATTCAGCTAAGCCGCAAAGGTTGCCTGGCTCGAATGCATCTGCACCATATGAATGCATCCTACCGATGAAGAAAAAAAAAGTTATGTCATCGCAGCAATGGGATTCGAACCCAGACCCTAACACTCCGAATGCGAGCGTCTAACCCATTGAGCTAAGCACCAAGGCTTTCTTCGCTCGAATGCATTTGAACCATATGGATGCGTCCTACCATTGAAGGGAAAAAAAAATGCCCCCCACCTCCCCGAAGGGAAATCGTGAGGAAATGCGAATGCATTTCGCGCGCGCTTCACTCCATTTATATATGGTGGTTGTGGTTTGAAGAAGGAAAAGGCGCCTAATTTCTGCAGCCCGGTCGGGAGCACGGCGCAGCGCCTTTTTTTTTTTTTGCTTTTTTTTGTTTTTTTATTCTTTTATTTTTTTTAATTTTTTTTTTCATATATAGCTCCGCCGAGCTCCCGCGATGCGAGCGCCCTCACGCGTCAGAGCGCGCTCCTCCTCTCCACTCAGAGCAGAGAGAAAACACCTGCCGCGGACAACGCCAACGCCGCACAACGCCGGATGCCTGACATAGCCCGACTATGAAATGCATTCGCATTTAAAAAGTTGTGTTATCGCAGCAATGAGATTAGAACGTACAGGCCCTCACGCTCCGAAGGCGAGCGCCTAAACCATTGAGCTAAGCACCAAGGTTTGCTTGGCTCGAATGCATCTGAACCATATATATGAATGCGCCCTACCGATGAAGAAAAAAATGCGCCCACCTCCCCGAAGGGGAATCGTGAGGAAATGCGAATGCATTTCGCGCGCGCTTCACTCCATTTATATATGGTGGTTGTGGTTTGAAGAAGGAAAAGGCGCCTGATTTCTGCAGCCCGGTCGGGAGCAAGGCACAGCGCCTTTTTTTTGCTTTTTCTTGTTTTTTAAATTTTTTATTTATTTTTTTTTTAATTTTTTTTTTCATATATAGCTCCGCCGAGCTCCGCCGCAGTCCGCTTTTAGTTAACGCGCACGCTGCGAATTTTTTATTGTTCAACAACGCACAGGAGAAATCTCTCACCGGCACCACCTTGGAGGTCAAGATTCATTGCCATATATACGGGGTGGCCAGTGAACGGTTGTGCAGCGCGAGCAGTCGGTTTTTTCAACCAAGAAACTCGCTAGCAGACGCTGCCTGTATCGGCGTCGCGAGGCGAGAGAGGGAGAGGGGGAGCGTAGGAGAGAGAGAGGGGGGGCGCGCATGCGTAGTGGGGGGTGTGGACGGCGCGGGCAGGGATGCCTAGAGGAGAGAGGGGGGGGGAGCGTAGCAGGGGAGAGAGGAGGGGAGGCGCATGCGCAGTGAGGGTGTGGTTGCCGCGGGGAGGGATGCCTAGAGGAGAGAGAAGGAAAGATGAGGTTTTTTTAATTTTATTTTTTTTGAAAGGGTTTGCGCATGCGCAGTAAGGGTGGTCACGCCGCACACCACCACCACCGGATTAAGCTTCGCCATAAGATGCTTCACATCTAACACCTGCCGGCGCGCACACCTCCTCAACCTATCCTCCTCCTCCTCCTCCGCGGACAACGCCAACGCCGCACAACGCCAACGCCGGATGCCTGACATAGCCCGACTATGAAATGCATTCGCATTTAAAAGAATATGTAATAGCGCCAATGGTATTTGAACCTAGACCCTCTCACTCCGAATACAAGCGTCTAAACCATTGAGCTAAGCACCAAGGCTTTCTTGGCGCGAATGCATCTGAACCATGTGAATGCGTCCTACCATTGAAGGTTAAAAAGTTGTGTCATCGCAGCAATGAGATTCGAACGTACAGGCCCTCACGCTCCGAAGGCGAACGCCGAAACCATTGAGCTGTATATATAAGCGCCCATTGGCGTAAATCATGGGGGGGGGGGGTCAGGGGGGGTCCTGACCCCCCTTGTGTCCAGGCTTGGGGGGACGCCCCTTTCCCCCCCTTGAGATTTATCTTTGAAACATCATATTTATTTTCTTGATAGTTATTTACAGCTCACTCTCCGTAAAACAAACTCTGAATTGTGGAAACCCTTGCAAAAAGCAGACATGATGTACAAAAGTGAAATCTACTTTTCGTTTCAAAACGCACTGTAGAGCACGAGCCTATGAATGCAAATGTTCTAATTGAAGAATCCACGATCATCTAGCGTTATTCATTGATGTCGACTATTAGGCAGAGGCCATTGACAATGAAGTACAGACTCGATCATGCTGGGCTTTGATCGTGTTACTTTTTAGGAATAATGCTCGCTTTTTTATTTGATTTCGAAGTGTGGTCTTAATTTTTATATAATTAAAAGTAAAACCTGTATTTATGAAAACAAAATGGCCGCCATGGCAAGATGGTGTACCCCCCCTTGTGATTTTTCTGGATTTACGCCACTGCTGTACACCGTACCTGGGCCGCAGGTACAGATTTCGCGCGCATGCCGTACGAGTATGATGCAAAGAGGCGATAAAGTACAGTGCCGTCCACTGTTAGGGTGAACACGGCTCAGCGTGGCCGCGCTCCGCGCAGCGCCAGTGCAGCGGGCGCGGCCGCGCATCGAAGCGTAGCCGCGCATGCGCGCACGGGCACACGGGAGATGCTTTATCTCGTCTGCTACATCGCTCGAATGTGTCGTTCCGTAGTAGCCAAGCGCCGTACTTGCTTGTCTGTAGTACAGCAAGAGCGGCGCCCTCGTGTGCGCCTGCGCCACTTCGATTCGATGCGCGGCCGCGCCTGCTGCACTGGCGCTCCGCAGAGCGCTGCCACGCTGAGCCGTGTTCACCCTAACAGTGGACGGTACTGTACGTGCGTTTTCGGTGCAAGGGAATAACAAAAGTACGGCTGATGTAAACACTTGTTTTCGTCTTGCCTGTATCAATCTCCTTTCCATCTGGACAGCTATAAGATAAGGCTAGCACGACGTAACGTACCGTCAACGACACACAGAAAGACAGACTTATCGCAGGTAAATCAGTCGCCGATTCGACGCAGCCATTAACCACATGGCAACATAAATTTCAAGGCGAACTTTCCAATGGCGATAGCAGTTGAGGTAATCATGGTTTTGTTGCACCATCGCTCATCACGAATGAAAGATGAAGAACGAATGAGGGGCTCTTTTTCGGTGGTAGACGCAAGCTAATGAAACCCAACAGACAATTAATCCAAGTAAGGTATACGCCGAAGTATTTTAGTGGTCTTTTAACGGTACCAACGTCCTGGAAGCTATACAAACGAATACGTGGAGCCTTCTCAAGGCTCCACGTATATATATATATATATATATATATATATATATATATATATATATATATATATATATATATATATATATATATATATATATATATATATATATATATATATTGTGGGCGTTCATTAGACACATCCACCTTGTTCATACATGTTCATCATCATGGTTCTTCGTCGTCTTCATCGGTTGTGGGAAGTCGGCTTGACTGTGATCTGTGCCTAGGGTGTGGTCGCTGTCGCTTCCCCGTGCCTTCGGGGCCTAAGAAAGGTCGCGTTAACCGTTGCGTCACAAATATATATATATATATATATATATATATATATATATATATATATATATATATATATATATATCTTAATCTCATCTGCCCACCTAATTTTCTGTTCTCTTGGTATCCAGTCAGTTACCCTTAATGACCAGCGGTTATCCTGCCGCCGTGCTATGTGCCCGGCCCATGTCCATTTCTTCTTCTTGATTTCAACTATGATATCTTTAACCCCCGTTTGTTCCCTGACCCACTCTGCTCTCTTCCTGTCTCTTAGGGTTACGCCTATCATTTTCCTTTCCATCGCTCGATGCATCGTCCTCAATTTAAGTTGAACCCTCTTTGTAAGTCTCCAGGTTTCTGCTCCGTAGGTAAGTACCGGTAAGATGCAGAAAATTAGGTGGGTAGATGAGATTAAGCAGTTTGCAGGTATAACCTGGCAGCAGAAAGCACAGGACCGGGATGATTGGCGGAACGTGGGAGAGGCCTTTGCCCTGCAGTGGGCGTAGTCAGGCTGATGATGATGATATATAATATGGAAAAGTAAACGACGAAATATTGTTGAGAGCACCAAGTGCGTTTATTTCGGACTTAAAATCTGCGCCAATGTCAATGCTAAAAGGGTAGGGTGTCACGCTTCAACAGTGCGGGACGCCCAGTAGCCATTACAGTGAAGACAGTACGACCAATATTCGAGTGATTAACGTGACCGCTAGCGGCCGTTCCCGAACTTCGCAAGGCTGTAATAGAAAATAGCTGCATTGAGAGTAATCAAGTAGAATACCTTCTCAGCGAAAGCATGGAGGAACGTTGCATGTGGCGTTGATACAGCACTGGACATCCCGCTGAATAACAGAAAATGACCGATGATGTTTACAATAGCACAAAGCACCGCAGGCTTCTTTGTCTGATAGTAGTAGATGACTAGTAGTAGTAGATGACTAGTAGTAGTAGATACTAGATGACTAAACGCGAAGATCGCTGAAAAAAAAATGAACACAATAAAAAAAATTCGCTCGAATGGCTCGCACCTAGGACAGCCGAGATAAAATCAATTTGTTCCGCTTCCGCCTCGTCCAAATGCGAGAGTTCTTTAACCTTGTCGATCAGTGCCCGGCTTTTCGGGATGCACGACAAGGCCACCACGCACCGTCTCGGGTCCGTCTCCCAAGCCACGTAGTGCGCGGCGCACGTCACGTAGCCCACGTTACGACTAACAATGGCTTCCATGTTGGCTCTTCTCCGGGCTTCCCTATAGTCCCCGGCACAGTTTGGAAGCCGAAAACGCAGCAGGGTGCGATTGCTCTCGAAATCGGCGGCAAGGAGCCTCAACAACTCTTCATTCTCCCAACTACTCCTGGAAGATACGTCTAGCTCGCGCAGCGTCTGGTTCGAAAACACCGCGTGGACGAGAAAGCGCAAGTTGACCTTGCCAAAGCTAATCCGTCGAATGCGCACCGCTCGTAGGCCCTCGTTGGAGAAGACGACGTCTAGAAGACGGCTGTGGGAGCAGTTTTCTGCCGTAGGGCAGTTGTACAGGCGTGCATTGTCGCGGCCTGTCAGTTCGAGCTCCCTCAGCCGGGTAGCCGCGTTTATGTAGCTACACAACGACCACATAGTGGAAAAGTCGCCCAGGGTTTCTTTTGAGAGGAAGAGCCGTAGCGTAGTCAGGTGGTGCCAGGAAGACATCAGCTGTACGCTCTTCCGAAATGAATCCACGCTCGGGTCACTGCGACAACACAAAACGATGTGACTCGTGTGCTCCCGGCACTCGTCAAGCAGGCCGAGCCTGACCGAGTTGAGCAGGTATTCGCTCTTTATGTGGACCTTTTCACCAACTCCGGCTTTACGGATGACACGGCAGACTTGAGGTAGTTCGCTTAGGGATACGCCGGTAACCATAATTGTCTTGAACGACTCTATGACGGCAGCGGAGTAGAAGAGAGCTGTGTAGTCGTTTGGCTTCCAGCCCTCGAGGTTGATAGAGAGAGACGACAGTGTAAGCTTCGTGAAATCGTCGAACGGCCCCAGCCAGGCTTGAGTTGGTTCAGGAGTGGATGTCCTAGGTTGGTCGTAGTCCGTCGCAGCGTCTGCACTGTTTGGCGAGTCGTCCATTGTCCATATACAGCCGGCGAGGTCGAGTTGTCGTAGCGGTGCGTCGTGTCGAGCCATAAGTCGGGACACCGCGCGCGCACAGGTGCCATCCAATAGGAAGCCGGAAAGCTTCAGGGTCTGCAGGTTACCACTCTCTGCTAGCACCGCCAACACTGCCGCGATATCGTTACGCGTCTGTACAGGCCGCGAATCCATCGCATCTAAGGCGAGATGCCACAGCGAAGCCTTAGAGGCTAGGTAACTGCAGAACTTGGGCACATCGGCCGAGTTCCGACAGCGTAGGACGCTGCTGTGCAACGCCAAGTCCACGACTGTGGTGTTCGCCCTCAGCGCGTCCAGCAGGCGCTCGGCGGTTCGCTCGTCGAAGAATAGGGCCGAGATGGACAGTGTCGACACACTAGCCGTGCATAGCAGAGAGCAAATAGAGTCCGCCAGGCATGGGACCACTTCGCCAGTGGCAATGATCTCCAGCCGTTGCAGCTGCGTCGCCGCACCGATCGCCCCGAACAAGTCCTCCTGGATGAACCTGGGCAAGGAGAGCAGTTACAGGGTAAAATATGTGTAATTACTCATTCATCACACAGGGGAACTCTGAACATGAATCGACACACAATGAGTCGCAGCAAAAGAGGGATGTGTTTACAAACAAAACGTGCCAACAAGGTGTGTGTGTATATATATATATATATATATATATATATATATATATATATATATATATATATATATATATATATATATATATATATATATATATATATATATATATAAGAGAGAGACAGACAGACAGCCCGTTCAGCTGGCGTAGTCTTCTCGGTTGCCCCGATTGGGTACACGAGAAGAGAGAGTGGAGACCCTATACTGGTCGATGCTGGCTCACATTCTGTGAACTACAGTGAATGGAGCATTGAAAACATTAAAGGGCAGAAAGAGCGCCAGTTACCAGCTATGTCTGTTCATCGACGACGCCCACAGTATAAAAGCAGGAAAACATGTGCATCGCCAGAGAAGTAAATATAAGAAAATTTACCATACGTGAAAAAATTACAATTGGTGTAGGTACCAGAGGCTATTGCAAACAGTCCAATAGGAACAATAATTTAAAGGTTGAAATTCGCTTCTGTGCAGGGCTATCGCGGGGACATTGATGCTTGGGTCACATGTTTCTTTACGTAATAGGCTTCTAGTACTTCTCTTGCTTGATAGCTTAAAAGAAGATAATTCGTGCGTTCGTGCGCCTTAGCTCGAGGTAGTTCTGAGGTATTTTGGGGACATGAGCGCACTGCCAAAAAAAAAGTTGAAGCAGGATCGACCATATCGACATTACGAAACAACTGCGTTTTTGTCAGTACCGTTTAATGTGACCGTGGCCAGATGGTGAAAAATTCCGGAGCCCTCCACTACGGCGTGTCGCATAATCATACTGTGGTTTTGGCACGTGAAGCGCCAAATATTATTCTTTCTTGCTGCTTGCGCAGCACGTCTTAAGTTCACGCGTGAACGCTGAAGTGCGCCGACGTTAGCACTTCGAACCAATGTTCTCGAGCGTGAGGAAGCACAGAAACAGAAGTGTGGCACCTCGATAGAGTTCCCAGTCTTTCAGCGATGCCGCCTGCACCGTTTTGTTATCCACCATTCACGGCCTCCTTAAATCTGATTGTGGGGGGCGGCTCGTGGCAGGACACGGAGGAAGCATGAATATGCATCATTATTCTTAAAAAGGCATCGCTGCAAAATACAAAACCACTGTACTCGAAGTTCAACGGCAGCATGTTACGTGGTTGTGGTGATAAGCTTGTCGCAAAGGTCCTTGTGGCCGCCGCTAGTATCAAACAGCGTTTACCCGCTGCGATAACGTGCCAGCAACGGTGCATCCAAGGGCTTGGATCGAGAAATGTATCGCATGAAGGTGAACACATGTGAAATATGCAACTTAGTCCCTGAAATACTGCGGGTAGATGCTAGCTGTTCTGCTACAAATGCCACTTTTGAGTACTGCCTACGTACATCCTCCCAATTTTTCTAGCTGAACGCGCAAGTGTCTACCGCAGAGTCGACAAGCGCAGCGACGAAATGAGCGAGAATTCGCGCGTACGCGCAGCGAACAGTCCTTTGCAGCTTTCGCCTGCCATGCTGTCAGACAAAACGAACCCAACCGCACAGGATTTATTGTCCTTGCTTTCTTGTCCCGTTTTCGGCTTAGAGTTGCAGATATCCTTTTGCCCCAGGAAGAGAGAGAGAGAGATATGCAAGGAAAGGCAAGGAGGTTAACCAGACGCACGTCCGGTTTGCTACCCTGCACTGGGGGGAAGGGATAAAGGGAGGAAAAGAGTGACAGAAGAAGAGAAGGAAGGAGAGATACACAGAATCACGAGCACACTTGGGGGGGCTCCGGATGGCTTTGAACCAACTGGACTCTAGACCATTTTCTTTACAGAAGATTCTAGGACCTTGGACGTGCGCTTCGATAGCGCAGAAAGCAACAAAAGCGCTTCTGAAGTACCTGGACTCAACAAATCTGAGCGACCGCCTGCCCCAGGAAAGTGCTATGCAAACCATAGGAACAAGAACAATGCTGCTATGCACGTAGTACAATCAGCGGGTATCACATCCCACCCACCTCAAGCGTGACCACGTGACCTTTTCTTTAACTTAATGGCTACGTTCAGAAGAGAAAAAAGAAAAAGGACGACAAAAAATGGTGCTTAAAAGAATAGGGAGTTGTGTCCGGTTGCCGGAAGAGCTTAGCAGAAGACTGCTAAGGACTGCTAAGAGCACAGGACTGCTAATCACGCGTACGCATGTATTCTCGTATATTTCACCGCTTCTCTCAGTCGGTGCTTATCGGCTTGACGTTGGACGCAAAAATTGACGTTGGACGCAAAAAATTGGGCAATCTTACGAAGAGCTAAAGTGGTCGTGTATTTACACACCATTAAGACGCCATAATTACTCAGCCAATGCACTTGCTTACCTGTAGTCGTTGAATATACTGAGGAGGCTCAGCGACCGCAGGCTGGTGTTTTGCCGAAGCGTCAATATGACTCGGTCTCGACACTCTCTGAGCCCGCATCCTTCGACCATGGCATCGCCCAGGTCGACGCTCACGACGCACCGGTGCCGGGACAAAAGGGCGTGGAACAGGAGTCTGGCGTCACGGCCGCGAAGTTCCTGCTGGTCTCCTTTGTGGGTGATGCGTACCAGGGACCAGTTCACCGGGGGGCTGTAAGCTCTCGCAGTTGCAAGCCGCAGTGCGCGAGCGCCCGGTTCCAGATAGGTAGCCATTGGATAAGGTGACAGCATTGGTCCCAGGTTCCGCGAAGGTTTCCACTTTGCGCAGTACAAGGAACGAAGACTTCCAATTCTGGGAAACGAGATAGGATGTCGTGGCCATCGCTGCGTCGTGATTCCCCGTACATTGACTCTCCGGTTGGCCATCTCGCTCGTGTTCGTCGTAGGTGTTGCACCTTTGAACGACGATGGAATAATGAAAAACGCTTCACGCCTTGTCGAGTCCTTATATAATGGAAACGTCCTGCCCATGTCGTATCTGCTTCTGAACAGCAAATGCGTTCCTAGATAACATGTGCGTGGTTGAAACGGTATACAGCACACGTGTTATCTCAGCAAAACGCGCGCCATCGGAGCGGGACGACTATTATTATTTTTTGTCCGCCTCGGTTACGGTGCTCGGGTGATGATCCGAAAGGCAGGGTGCGATCCCGGTGGCGGCGGTAGCACTTCTTGGCACTTAGGCGAAGTACTAAAGGCGCGTCGACATTGCGATGCCACCGGGCGTTAAAGTACACCAGATGGCGGAAATTTCCGGAACTCTTCCCTGTGGCGTGTCTGATAACCATATTCTGGTTTTGGCATCTAACAAGCGCAAATATTACTGCTTTTATTTAATCAGTCCGTGGCTGCTTTGTTTTGTAGTTCCAGCTTTCTGGCGCGCATTCTTCTTACAAAGCTAAGCTGCCTTTGAGCCACCAACTTTCTAAAAATGCGATATTGCACCATAGTGGTGTCTGGGCAGCTGCGCATCGGGTGCGTATGGGCACCGTGCATACGTTAGGCGCCGCCACAGTCGCACGCATCCTCCAGCGCCAAATCGGCCACGGCAGCAGATTTGGTGTGATACAGGAGCAGACGACGCAAGCGGCGGCAAGCCACTGCGCCGTGCCTTGGTGCTTCGCTTGAGGCGTTTTCGTTCCTATTTGCTTTCAAAAGACGGTAAATTGTTAGCAACAGTGTTATCGCGCGTGTGCTCTTTTTCACCAGATTTCGTGCAACCTCAGGCGAACGCAGCCACATCAAATTCTTGGCGAAAACGAGAACGGAGGCGACGAGCCCGTTGAGCGAAACAGCACGCGTGTAGCGCGGGCCGCTTCGCTCACTAAACGATCAAAGCTTATCACCCTCGGGCTTCCGTGGCAGCAAACTCGGCGGCAGCTTGAAACAGACGACAGCAGCAACTGTACCGATCGCGTTTATAACGGGGACGGACCATCGCTCTGACCACTGGCCAAGCGAGAAAAGCACGAAAAGCATTGCCATCGGAAAAGGCGTCGGTCGCGATTGCTCTCCTGAGCAAGCGGCCGAGAAAAAACCTTCCAAATCTGCGCTTGTTGCCGCTAGAGGCGCTTTCATGAATTACGTCTGCACGGAGCCTATAGCAGGCAATCTTGCGGGCTTTTACTGAAGTGTAGTGACGTCTATCAGGTGTATATCTTTTGTGATTTAAAGCCCCCCGACGGTAGGGTGGGGTTCATAGGCAGCGCCCGCCTTCAAGGACTTTTTTTTTTGCGTGCTGTTTATTATTATGCGTCCATACCAAGCAGCCCAGCTTACCATTCTTCCTAAATATGGGAAACTTGCTTGAGCAGGGTTCATTCATTGCAGCCTTACACACTTCGTGATGAACAAAATAAAATCCAAGCCAGTTCCACCCCCCTTTGAAACCTGTATGAACTGCAGAGCATTCCTCTCTTTCCTTCTCTCTTTTACTCCCTTATCCCCCCTCCCCATGTGTAGGGTAGCAGACTGGACATAGTCTAGTTAACCTCCATACCTTTCCTATATTTCTTCTCTCTCTCTCTGCAGAGCATTCACTCGCCTGTGTTTCCTCGTCTTTATGTTCTGCGTATCTGCTCTTTTCTTTTCTTTTGGGTCCATTTCTTGCGTTTATCTGCTCTTTTGTGCTCTATTCTGTTCGTGTGATTATGTGATATTTTCTATACTTTCCGGTTCTATACTGCCGTAACATTTCAGAGCTGAACTAGCACACAGAATGTGTAGATAACCGCTTTTGTGACTGCCGACTGCCTTCGCTGGCGCACGGCCGGCGTGCCCTCGACTTTCGTGACGGTGAATGCGACACGCTAAGCAAAGAAACGCTGTTATTCTAAGGTTGCCAAAGTGATATTCTCAAGGCGGCTGTCTCGCTGCAGTGGTTTTCCACGATCGGGCAACGTGAGTTTTCGAACTACTTGTGCTATTGTGCTCCTCAACAATTGTATCGCAATTTCTTAATCTGCAAAGTTTTTGGGTGTATATTGCAAGTATACACTATTTAGATAATAAACCAACGTTGCTTCCTCAATCTTTCTTGTTGGTCTTCCTTTTCTCTCGCGCACGCAATTGGCGAGCCATAAAGGCGCAATAAAATCGCGTATTTATCAAAAGGCATGTAAAAGGTCAGCAATTAAGAAATATTTTAATTTCGGTGCCATGTAGAGCAAATGTCGTCGCTACTGCTTCCGGTTGTGACGTCATATTTTATTTTTTATTTGCTGTTAGTTGTCCCCTCCATACGTAGATGGCGACGGTGGCAACGAGCCGCCACGAGCCGCCAACTACTGGATACATGGGCTTGTATGGAAGTTACGCTACCAGTTTACATATACCTTGCCCAGGCATTCTTCATGACACTCAAGCATTCTACCACAGAGCCACGACATTGCTTCAAACTGCTTCGGAAAATGTGTTATATCAGGACAATTGTGGTTGCTGTGCTGGCTATCTGGTTTGATATCAATGTACTGACTTTTACATATGTTCGCCAACCATTCCGCAAGCTGCACTCAAGCGTTGCGCGAATGCGCCTACGACCGCTGCATATGATATGCACATCATCGAACTGCAGCGTGCACTTCGTGGTGACGTGAGTGCTGATGCTACGTCGGACCATGGGCTACCCTTTACACGCCACTCGGCGTGTCTGGTAAACCCAGGACATGCGCACAACTACTCAATTTACTCAAAGATGTCGATCCACCACGTAATGCTCGGCTCAAAGCAATATATCCGGCTTTGGTTAATGCTCTCTGATTGCTTCGCGTGAAATTGATTCTCACAATGCGTGGGATCTGCCGGATTGTTTGCCCTTCTTGTGGTAAAGTAGGGTAGCGTCACACCTCTACTGAATCGGACGTTTTTTTCGTAGTTTATGAAAGCTATATAAGGCGGTTGGTTGTACTGAGCAGGTTTCTAAATTATTTTATTTATCCCATGATTGTAATCCATTGCAGGGGTGCAGGGCACCCATTCCTGAAGCCGGCTTCCAATTGCTTTCAAGGTTGGTTGAGGTATAGCATTTCTCTTATCCCGTTTCAACTTGTCTTCGCAACTCTTTTTCATAATGCTGAAAGTCAGCTATTCAGTCTTAAGTTCTTGAAGTCTTTAACATCTTCCTGCTAGTGCATTAGTAAAATGCTGGCTCACAATGGCACACTTGAAGTTTTGAGACATAGTGGGTTTCTTGAATGCTTCTTGAATATGGAATTTTGCGCCGTCTTTTATTAAACCGATTCTTATGCCATCTTCCCCTGCCGTGTATCCTCGGTGCACGCGTGGCATGGCCTCCTTAACGTCACCAGTATTACCATGAGGAATTTTTGTGGCTCGTTCTGCTTTTATTTAAAATGCGCATGGATGACTTATCAGAGAATTGTACAGTTCCGAGCAGAAGTTGTCTGCTACCTTCACTGTACCATTGATATTACTAATAAGTCCAGCCTGGTTATTATTTGATGCACATACACCGAGTTCTGTTGAATTCCGACGAGAAATTTCGAAAGAGAAAAATACCAGATTTCCAAAGGTTAAATTCACGTTCTTGGCCAACATGCACCTACCACCAATTTCATTAAAATGCGACGAAACATCCTATTTAATGAAAATTCGATGACTAATTCTCAAATCGAAATCTAGTACATTTCCCAAAGCTTACCCTTCCTTACAGAAATGCAACTGATTTCATTACGATGCGACGAATCAACATAGTATCGGGAAACGACACTATGTATCGGGAAATAGTATCGGGATGCTATTGTAGGTTTTTTTTTTTTTGTGATATTAAAAACAAAAGTCAGAACCCCGCCCCCTCTCCGGTGTTACCTAAAGCGACCCCCCTTCCCGCCCCCCCTGAAATGAGCGGCTGGATCCGCCCTTTGGTTGAGGCTTCCCTCCGTCAGTGGCAACTGAGAAAAATGCACTATCCTGTTTGACGTAATAGTTCAACCGGCTGCCGATGAGCCATAGGGCGAAAAAAAAAGGGGGGGGGGGGGGGAACGAACATTCGTTGCATGGAGAATAGAACATCGTTCGAACTCGGGCAGACATGCAGCAGGTCTAGCAACTGCGCCCATCTCTTCAAGAAAGACGTTAGTCGGTATGTAATGTTGTACTTTCTTTCACGAGATGGCGCCACCCATCCGTGCGTTGCGTTTGTTTTCACCCGGGCGTGCAGGGGGAAAGGTTGGCAAAGTCTCCGCGGCACAGTGTCGTCTCTCAATCACCACTATTTTAGTACGCTGTAGTTTACACAGTGTCTTGGTTTCTCCCCTGATTATCGCGCGGTTATTCTAATAGGCAGAAATAGGCCACAACTGCATTTATTCTGCTTATTCCAATCGGCATGTCCTGTAAACGGAAAAACATGTTCAATCGAATTCCGAAGTCTCGGATGACATGCGGTTTCTCAAATGTACAGCTGCGTGGGAACCCTTATCAACCATAAAATAATAGATTTTGCAACAAACCGCGCCCAGAATGCTATAAAATCCAAGGAACAGTTTTTCAAATGTGGTAAAGCACTTTCGGTTTCTTTTATCAAACAAAAGTGAAACCAAAACAAGTGACATCTATGCCATCTGTTAACAAGACATGGAAGTGTTAGAGCGTTTGTTATTGCCTTCGAGACTGCCGCCTCGCATCTTATGTCGCTTGTGGTGTTTTTTTCTCTCAACGGGTACGGCCAATATGGCGCAGCCCAGGTGCTTTCTGGGCGGGTGTCTGACGTGATGTAAACACGTCCGTGTCGTGCTTCGAAACCGTCGTTCCCCTGCCCGTTGGCGAAGATGTCGTGGTGACCAGTAGACTACGAAGGAACACTGCTGCGACAATGATCCGCGTGTTCGTGCCCACGTATCGAGAAGTGGACGCCCCGAATGGGCGTCAGCACGTCGTGTACTGCGTCGAGGTGACCGTGTCGGGCGTGTGTCATCGGATGGAACGGCGATACAGCACATTCCACGCGCTGCACAAGAAGGTCAAGCGCATGCTCGGAAGCCAGGCGCCGTCGGGATTTCCCCCGAAGCGACTACGCGGTCTCAACCCCAAGCTGTTGGAACAACGACGCGCGGCGCTCGAGCGCTACCTCCAAGATTTGGTTCGCATTTCGGCTCTTTCGTCGCAGCTGTTGTCCTTCCTCGAAGTGCCTACGCCGCTGTCGCCCGCTGCGAGCAATGGCTCCGTCGACAGTGACGACCAGGAGTTCAAGCCGTTGCATCAGCCCGTCCTGGGTTTTCCCAAGGACCCGTATTTGGACACGTCAAGCAGCGACTCGCTTCCCGACATCGTCATGCAGGGTGTCATGACTGGCCTGTTTGGCTGCGACTACGACGATTAGCGATCGCGGCTACATATCAATTTCCTCCTATGCACGCCCCGCCCATGGTCAGCACGCCCATTTAGTTATCACGGAGTTGTTTCTTTGCGGACGGTGTAATGAAACGCGAGCACCACATGCTCGACGTTGCAAAGTGCCATTGTGGTTTAGCCGGGGCGCTACATTATCCCGGTTATACTGTATAGCCTCAGGAGTGTTTGCGTTCACAATCACCTGTCACACAAGTCGGTTAGTATGGTTTAGTTTCGTTGTCACGTGTTCTACTTCGTTGATGTCTGTTACTAGTACGCTCACATGACGTCACCACACTCTCTCTCATTGGTTGTCCGCCAGTGACTACACTGTTGCTCGCCATTCTTTCTCTAGACAGGCAGCACGCGACGACGACGAATTTTACAGATTTTCGGAGTCACAGTTTTTGTTATTGCGATAGCTCAGGTTTGAAACGTACTTTTATTGCCATGATATAACATTGACGCACATTTAAGTTGCCTTTTTATTTGCTTTGCGGGGCCCTGTCAAGCTTTTACACCGATTTACAATGGCTTCAGGGCACGTAGCATCGAAATATTTTTGCATATACCTCAGTTACCTGCTGCGTTAGTTTTTGTGTTGTTTACAGATTGTTTTCTTGCTTTGTTGTTATTGTAACATCGTTATTCTAGTTTAAAACTAAAGATGTTGTGTAACAATATGCAAGCATTTAACCAATGCAAGTCACAAGTGCTTATACATTTTCAAAGAAATTTGCATTAAAATATGTGCTGTCCCAGTATTTGTTGCCTAGTGCTTCTTTCAGTAAACATGTGGTATTAGCAACCACAGTTAATGCAGATGTTTCCTGCAGCAATTTATGCAGTTAGCCTCTCCATCTGGTATTTGATTGCGAGTAAACCATATTTGGAAAATTTTAAGCTATCTGCTCTTGATTTATCGCTCTTCATTAATGGATGCAAGTAATATCTCTTGTAGTTGCGAACATATTTAATGACGCGCAGTGTGCTTCTGAAAATATATGATCAAGTAAGCCACAGCAAGATATGCCACTGGCTGCTTCGAAATTCTGTCTTGTAAGGCTCGCCTTACCCAAATCGCGCAGTTTGGGGTATAAGCTGTGGGGGGCGCTGGTATACGAAAAGTTGGGCGCCAAATGTGGGGGTTTCGGGTCTGCGGCTGGCCCAGAAACCCCTCAGGGACGAGGATAAGACAGACCAAGAACCATCTTTACTATTCCGAGCCTCGGCCGCAACTGTCCGCTGCCAGCGGCTGCTAAGCGCGAGCCACGGGCACGCCCGTGGTCATCGTCTTTCTCTTCCTCTGTGAGTGTTCGCAGCCGCCGAGCGCTCCATAAAGCTATGTGTTAAATGTCCTTAGGAGTGTGAAGGAATGTTCGTTTTGGTAATATGTGTGACAGGGTTGGTAAAATCAAAAGCCAAGTAATGCAGTTACTTGTGGTGGTCTTGTACTTTCTGACTCTCAACATGAATGAAATAGTCAACAAGTGCCTCTACAGGGCGTCAGCACTTTACTTGCTGCAGTAGATTCAGTGACACTGCTACCCACCAAGACATATTGCATAAACGACGAAAATATTTATGAACTAAAGTCTTACCGCTTAACGTTGCAGTGTTGGCAAAGCTGCCCCCACTGAGTCAGCTCGGCTGCACCACTTTTAATAGGAGGCCTCAGTGCACAGGCCCGTTTTTCAGTTTATCAACACAGAAAATCTAGAGCAATGCCCACACTCACTCCATCCCTTCAGGTGCCTAAACTCATGTGCGCCCATGCTTCACTGGTGTTTTTCGTTTCTGTTCAGGTATATGTCCACATTGCACTTCCAATGATGTCTTAGACTAGTTGGTGCATACTTGTAAGGTGAGCAGTGTGCAAAGATGTAGGATAAAGAAGAACAAACAGTGGTGTTGTCTGTACTTTGTCTTTCCATGCTGTTCCCATTACAAGTATACTCCCAGCTTTTTTAAAGGGTTTGTTGCTGCTTGTCAGTGCTACACCTCTCAAGATAATATGACAGGTGCTACACCTG
>JALIZH010027091.1:0-16232 GCA_030522465.1 Rhipicephalus appendiculatus
ATCCTCTGAACTGCTAACCTCATTCGGTTGTCGGTGCATGTCTCACTCGTGCCGCAAGGAAACGAACGACTGCGCGCGTAACATTGACCATTGCAAAGTATCATTTAATCCCTACTGAAAGCATAGTCGTTAAGTGTCTACTGAGCCACAATTATTCCTTTTGCGAATCAGCGAAGGGGCCGTTACGCGTCCGTAGGGCAACACGCCAACCCCCGCCGCTGTTTAATTTGCTGATGTTTCTGCTGCTGCTGATGATTAAATATGGCTGAGCGCTTTGTAATGTGTGGGCCTTTAAAACAGCCATTCGTTGCTGAATTGACATCTTTTGACTCCTGGTGCGATTCTACGCTTCTGCCACGCAATATAGGATGCGTTAAGGAGACTCCTTCCACCAGTGTTGCGGAGTTGCCACTCCGGAATTGGAATGACTCCGGATTCATTCCACATTTTTGCGACCCCGGAATGGAATGGGAATGAAATGGCGACAATGCTTGGAGGAATGGAATGGGAATGGAATTAAGCGCCTTTTGCACGGAATGGAATGGGAATGCAATTACGTCTTTTGGCAAAATAGAGCACCTTTTCGTCGACGCCCTGTTTTTCAAACTTGAAATATTACTAAGTCAGAGCATCGAATTTAAAAATGAAGCAGTATTTTTAAAATGGCTTGGCTCATTACAAGCACAATAGAGAGAGAGCGCGCGAATTTATTAGAAGGCCGAGAGGTCGGCCTAAGATTATGCGCTCTGGCCTGCTAACAGCACAGGGGAAAATTGAGAGGGAGGAATAGAGGGATAAAGATGATGATGGGGACAGGAAGAGGTGACGCGTATTTACAATGACCACGTAACACACAGCGGTCTTCTTAAAGTCTAGCGTCAAGTCCAGTATTCTTCAGAAAATCTATAAATGCTCTTGTAGCAGTCGTTGATGCTGTCTGGTCGGACAAGCACGGTACGTTTATAAGCAACGCGCCAACTTCAATTCTGTCCTTATTAGACTGTGTTGCTCTTTGGCGGCGCCCTAGCCGCCTGCTGTCTCACAACCCTTCACTTTTTCGTTTTTCCGTCTGTCGCCGTCGGCGACTCGGACGCATATTCGAAAAAGCGCTCCTCTAAGTTCTATACCTGACATTGCATACCTGCGCACAGGTGAACACACAAAGTTCTCCTCACCCCATCCATGCTTGCGAGGCGCGCTTGACAAGCGTGAGTGCTGACGAGCAGTGCGGCCCAGTGTTCCGTATTCGATGCAAAGACACAAGATGCCCGAGCGGTGCACTCTTCCAAGTAATACCAGCAGATATAGAGGGTTTTGTTCCCCATTAAACAAATCTTAGTTTTCTGCATATTCACCATCCCTCCAGACGCGTGGCAAAACTGCTTAGTCTTCTTGAACACTACTTTTATCTCCATGAAAATACGCTATGTCGTCATTTCAGCATTAACACATTTAAGCTTAAACAATATTAAAACATCGCCCTTCGTTCAAACATGCTGACCATGCAAATACTATAGGTAGCGGGAGAACTGCCCCTCTGGGAATTTATGGGGTGGTTGTAATGCACGAGATATGTCACCGAGCTACTATCCCTTGACCTTGGTAGTGTGTTTTACGTACTTTTGCAGTGGCGTAGCCAAGGGGGGGGGGGGGGTCGAGGGGTTCAAACCCCCTCCCCCCCCGAAATTTTTCAATTTTGCTTGCGTATATATACACGCACACATACAAACGCACGCAAGAACATACATAAAGTATGGTTTTGAACCCCCCCCCCCCCCCCGAAAAAAATTTCTGGCTACGCTCCTGATGCATCTGATGGCATCAGCTTCATGGGGCATTCAGCCTTAACTCGATAAAACTATCAAGATGCCTTTCCTACGTGGACGAATTAAAGGAATGGAATTTAACTGCCCGGCCATTCCCGGAGTGGGAATGGGCTAAGTTTTCTCATTCCGAGGAATTGAAAGGAATGGAATTGCGGCAAGTTCTGATTCCTCGGAATGGAATGGAGGCGCCCATTCCGCAACACTGCCTTCCACTACATGAAATTCATATAATTTATATTTTATTTTAAGCAGTTACAACCAATATTGAGGCTCTGTGGTAGAACACCTGCTTGCAACGAAGATGGCCTGGGTTCGATCCTCACTTGGACCCGGATCTTATTGTTATTTATTAAATGCAAAGCATTTCTTAGCGAATTTCGGCGACTTTGGGCGTATCTCCCTGTCTATCTATCTAGCTATCCATATATCCAGCCGCCTACGACTTTGTGCTCTCCTGGCCGTATCGTTAATGGGATTTATACCAAATTTGGTACGGCATAACATGACTGTATGACGAACATAAATGGCTGGTCATATGACGAAAACCATGATTAACTTGTCATGAAAAGTAGGATTTACATCCCACGCTCATGGCGCGCTCGCGGCCGTTTCGTTAGCTTGATATACACCAAATTTGGTATTGTGTGACGTCACTGTATGACGAACATAAATGACAAGTGGTAATATGGAAATCATGACTTGTCATGTGCGACATGACTTGCATGCCATGCTCATGGCGTGCTGGCGGCTGTTTCGTTAGCTTGATATTCACCAAACTTGGTATTGAGTGACATGACTGTATAACGAACATAAATGACAAGTGGTAATATGGAAACCATGACTTGTCATGAGCGACATGACTTGCATTCCACGCTCATGGCGCGCTCGCGGCCGTTTCGTTAGCTTGATATACACCAAATTTATTATTGAGTGACATGACTGTATAACGAACCCAAATGGCAGGTGGTAACATCAAAATCTTGGCATGCATGCCATCTACAACGCGATTTACATGCCACGCTCGTGTTGCGCTTGCGCAACACCAGCGTGGCATGTAAGCGTGGCATATACACCAAAATTGGCATTGCGCGACGTGACTGTATGACGAACAAAATGACAGGTCCTAACATGTAAAACATGACATGCAAATTATATAAAGCATGATTTTCTCCTTTCTGGCTGCTTGGCATTACATAGATTCCCACAGTGCGTGGGATCTGCCGGCTTTTTTTTTTATTTGCAACTTTCTCAAATTTTCGGTCACGGACAAGATGATGATTTTTCGCTCACAACCAACGACGGTGACGCCGATGCCGGAATTTCTGCGAAAGGATCTGTTTATCGCTATCGCGTTAATAAAAACTTTTAAGCACTTCATTGAAGGTATAATGGAATATTCTCACTATCGATACTCGGGTGAGGTTAGTTTGGGAACACTAGATAAGTCAAGGTGAGACTTGATTAGACCAATAAAATGCAACTGAGAAGTACGACAGTGTCTACCATAAACAGAGAAGGTAAGTTTACTATCGTTACCACGTGGTTCACTCATCATTCCTACCTTGTGCCTTGCACAGTTATTCCGCTGTATACGTTTAGCAGAAGCGTCTACACTCAATTGCGCTTGTTCTATTCTATTTGGTCCTACACAGGACCAAATATAATTTTAGTAAAACACATACCGTCGGAAACAAGCAAGCGTTAACGTGCACAGTGCCTTAAGTTTCTTGTCGGCTTAAAATATTGGGGGGGGAAAAAAAGGAACACGAATACATGCTTACGTAGCGGATTTCTCAATCCATATGCTGCATCGAGGAAACATATGAAAATAGATATCAGCATGACGGACACCTTGTGCATAGGAGCCATCACTATGTACAATGTCGCTCTACAAATCGTACCTACAACTAGACACATACGGTTTATAAAGGGTTTCCATTTATCAAATGACTTTACGAGAAAGGGGATATATAATCAGAAGGCTATTTTTCGCGCCTGCGAGTCGGGGTGTGTTTAGTCTCTGGCTTTTAAACCTTCACACAAAAAAAAAAAAAAACATTCGTGCAGCACACGTTTGCGTTTTGTGCCGGTGATTGATGAAGAAAGGCTTTCAACTGATATGTTCTCATACAGAGGCTTCCACGGAATGTCCACTTAATTTCGAATAATCTAAGGGCATACATATTTCCGGAAAATTATTATTATTAATAATATTATTATAATTGTTATTGTTATTATTATTATTATTGTTGTTGTTATTGTTATTGTTGCTGTTGTTGTTGTTGTAGACATTATTTTCTTCAGAGTTCTGCGCTGTTTTTTCACAGTGTACCGCGTTACGTATTCTATTTTCCATTGTATTTTAACCTAGCTGGCGAATTGCTGCATGTCATTCTATTTATCATTAACCTTCTGTATATCTGATGTGACAACACATTTCTATTGTTGCCTTGTTGTACTCAGTTTTAATTTTTACTTTTATGCTGTCTTTCTTTTAAGGTGACTACCGTCTTGACGTTGGCCAGAAGTTTGAACTTCTCAGTGATTTGAGATGTTGAAAGAGCGTATAAGGTTCGGCAGTGTTTAATCACGTACGTCACACATTCCAGGCACGCCTTGCCGATTGCGAGTTAATAAACGTCATCGTTTGAGAAAAAAAAGCAGCGATGGCGTAGTGGTTAGAGCATCAGCCTCGCATGCAAGAGGTCCGTGGTTCGAATCCCGGTGCCGGACAATTCCCAACCGGATTAAAAAAAAAAAATCCGCGTGATGATGGAATTGTGTAAAAAGGCCTGGGGTGCAGCCTCACTGGCGACCACAGCCAGCAATGCACTCCCTCACCAGAGCAGGATTGGCCACCCTGGTGCAGTACTTGGCCACTACCTCCCCACATGAATACACCAATTAACCCTCGGCCCTCAGTCCCCAGCGGCTGCGAAGCAACTGACCAAGGCGGCGGTCAGACCAGCGACGCAGCGGAGGGTGCTAAGAATCTCTGGGTCCGGACAGGCCGCCATTGGAATCTGAACTTGGCTACGTTTAACGCCAGAACTTTATCTAGCGAGGCGAGTCTAGCTGTACTATTCGAGGAATTAGAGGGTGTTAAATGGGATGTAATAGGGCTCAGTGAGGTTAGGAGGACACATGAGGCTTATACAGTGCTGAAGAACGGACACGTCCTATGCTATCGTGGCTTAGCTGACAGAAGAGAACTAGGGGTGGGGTTCCTTATTCATAAAAATATAGCTGGTAATATAGAGGAATACTATAGCATTAATGAGAGGGTGGCATGTATCGTAATTAAGTTTAATAAGAGGTACAAGATGAAGGTGGTACAGGCCTACGCGCCTACATCAAGCCATGATGATCAACTGGTTGAACGCTTCTACGAAGACGTAGAATCAGCAATGAGTAAGGTAAAGACACAGTATACTGTACTGATGGGCGACTTTAATGCAAAGGTAGGCAAGAAGCAGGCTGGAGATCATGCAGTTGGGGAATATGGCATCGGCTCTAGAAACGCCAGAGGGGAGTTACTAGTAGAATTCGCAGAACGCAACAGTTTACGGATCTTGAATACCTTCTACAGAAAACGGGCTACTCGTAAGTGGACGTGGAGGAGTCCTAATGGCGAAACTAAAAATGAAATAGACTTCATAATGTGTGCCCAACCGGGCATTGTACAGGATGTGGAAGTAGTTAACAAGATCCGATGCAGTGACCACAGAATGGTAAGATCTAGAATTCACCTAGACTTGAGGAAGGAACGGCAGAAACTGATACGCAAGAAGCCGATTAATGAACTAGCTCTGAGAGGGAAAGTACAGGAATTCAGAGTTTCACTTCAGAATAGGTACGCGGCTTTAACCGAGGAAACCAACCTTAGCGTTGACGCAATGAATGATAATCTGACTAGTATCATTAAGGAGTGTGCAGTGGAAGTCGGGGGTACAGTCGTTAGACAGGACACTGGTAAGCTATCCCAAGAGACGAAAAACCTTATTAAGAAACGTCAAACCATGAAAGCCTCAAATGCAACAGACAAAATAGAGCTGGCGGAGCTTTCCAAGTTAATCAATAGGCGTAAAGTAGCCGACATAAGAAAGTATAATATGGAGAGAATTGAGCATGCTATTAAGAACGGAAGAAGCCTCAAATCTATGAAGAGAAAACTGTGCATAGGCAAAAATCAGATGTATGCATTAAGAGACAAGGAAGGCAAGGTCACAACCAATATGGATAGAATAGTTGAGGTGGCGGAAGAGTTCTACAGAGATCTGTACAGCAGCCGAGACAGTCAGGATGATAACGTAAGAAGCAGTAATAGCCCAGAGGAATCTGACATCCCACCAGTATTGACAGGAGAAGTAAAGAAAGCCCTAAAGGGAATGCAAAGAGGCAAAGCCGCTGGTGAGGATCAGGTAACATCAGACCTGTTGAAAGACGGTGGAGAGATTGTGTTAGAGAAACTGGCCACCCTGTATACGAAGTGTCTCTCTACGGGGACGATACCAGATTCTTGGAAGAACGCCAACATCATCTTGATCCATAAGAAAGGGGACGTCAAGGACCTGAAAAACTACAGGCCCATCAGCTTACTGTCCGTTGTCTACAAGCTATTTACAAAAGTAATTGCTAACAGAATTAATACGACATTAGAGTTCAATCAACCAAAGGACCAGGCAGGATTTCGTACAGGCTTCTCAACAACAGACCATATTCATACTATCAATCAGGTGATAGAGAAATGCTCGGAATACAACCAACCCCTATACATAGCCTTCATAGATTACGAGAAGGCATTTGATTCGGTGGAGACATCAGCAGTCATTCAGGCACTGCGGAACCAGGGCATCGACGAAGCCTATATAAACATAATGGAAGAAATCTACAGCGGATCCACAGCCACTATAGTACTCCATAAAGAAAGCGACAGAATCCCAATAAAGAAGGGCGTACGGCAGGGGAGACACGATCTCTCCAATGCTATTCACCGCGTGTTTACAGGAGGTTTTCAGGGCCCTAGATTGGGAAGAGTTAGGGATAAGAGTTAATGGAGAGTATCTCAGTAACCTGCGATTCGCTGATGACATTGCATTGATGAGTAACGCGGGAGACGAATTACAGCTTATGATTACTGAACTGGATACGGAAAGTAGAAGAGTAGGTTTGAAAATTAATATGCATAAAACTAAAGTAATGTGGAACAATCTTGGCACAGAACAGCGCTTTGCAATAGGTGGCGAGACACTGGAAGTTGTAAAGGAGTACGTCTACTTAGGACAGGTAGTAACCGCGGAGCCGAACCATGAGAGTGAAATAACTAGAAGAATAAGGATGGGATGGAGCACATTCGGCAAGCATTATCAAATCATGAATGGTAGTCTACCACTATCCCTCAAGAGGAAGGTATATAACAGCTGCATCTTACCGGTACTTACCTACGGAGCAGAAACCTGGAGACTTACAAAGAGGGTTCAACTTAAACTGGAGGACGACGCAGCGAGCGATGGAAAGGAAAATGATAGATGTAACCTTAAGAGACAGGAAGAGAGCAGAGTGGGTCAGGGAACAAACGGGGGGTTAAGGATATCATAGTTGAAATCAAGAAGAAGAAATGGATATGGGCCGGGCACGTGCACGTCGGCAGGATAACCGCTGGTCATTAAGGGTAACTGACTGGATTCCAAGAGATGGCAAACGCGTCAGGGGGAGACAGAAAATTAGGTGGGTAGATGAGATTAAGAAGTTTGCAGGTATAACGTGGCAGCAGAAAGCACAGGACCGGGTTGATTGGCGAAACATGGGAGAGGCCTTTGCCCTGCAGTGGGCGTAGACAGGCTGATGATGATCGTTTGAGAATGTGACCCACTTTTCCTTGCGTGATTTGGTGATCCATCGACGAGCACAACGTCAGTATTTCTTCAATGTACCTTGTGTAAGTCTCTCCGGTCACTTCAGCCCTTCGCGACATGAACTCATCTGACGTGTTTTCTTTGCTGCTGGGACTCACAGACCCACCTTAATTTCCTTCACAAAATGTTCCCACGTTGTCACAAATTTTCGTGGTTTTTGAACCGGCATGCCCGACTGACATTTAAAAAAAAGAGCCACGTGAGGCAACTGCCCAGCGGCATTCTACACGTTTATCGGCTGATACGGTGGTAGTTCAGTCAATCGTTTACGTAATCGTCGGGTTTCCTTGTGAAAGTCGCCTTGTCTTTTTCTGCGCTGTGCATAACTTTGCAAGTTCCCTATGAAGGTCCGCCTACTGGATAAGCACCATCCTCGCGGCCGGCTCTTCCTTGTCTCCGGCCGAGCTCATTTTGTGAAATGGTGTCGCAAAGCCTGCTAGTCCGCGGCTGCGGAAAAGCTTGTCAGTTGTGGTTGACGTCATTAGCGGACGGTTTCCTTCCGGTATCACTTCCTGACAACTCGCTTACCCCTCAGGTACCACCCCAACTGTGAGGACGGAGTGTGTTTAATTATATGCTTTAGCTCAGCGCCTCGTTTGCCAGACCATCCACATTCTCCTCTTCCTCGAAAGTGGCTCACACGTTTCCAAATGTTTGAATAATCGCAGTAAACCTACTGTCTAACATTCCGTTTTTATTTTTATTTTTTACTGCGGAGCTGTAAATGACACACCTGTATGATTTAGCGCCCTGGGGAAAGAGGAGGCCCCTGCGTCGTGTCGTGGCTGCATACACAAGGAAAAACGCAACATTTATGCTACACAATGAGAGGTTAACAATAGCGTACACAGGGACCAGTCTGCTGTATAGTACATCGTCGTCATAATATACATCGTTGTTATCGTTGTCGCTGTCGTGATCATTTATGTGTAATAAATATTTAAAAACTATTAATAGATGTCTTAAACTACTGTTATGTACATGTTAATGGTTAAGTGGTACTTTATTTTGTATTTGTTATTATTGCGTTTATCATAGCACAGGCGTTGATTCAATTCAGTGACTTCGTACATTGTACCACTGACACACTGTGTAACACTTGTGTGAAATTCATGCTGCAACATGTCCGAGCGCATGGATATTGTGGATATCGTCGGAGGCTTTTGGTGACCCAGAATCCTTCATGATGTGTCCTCGTTCAGACGCCTGTTTGCCACGTGTACCAAGTGCTTAGCTGTGCCGTTGGGCAAAAGGCACTTTCCGCTATCAAGTGAAAATGTAATTTTTCTTCTTATGACAAAAAGAAGTCTTTTTTCAGTCACTATAGGACACAGCCTTCCATGGGTGCCGTTGTCTCAATATATAACTTTTTAAAACAGTTATCCGTCCCGTTATAACAGCCAATTAACAGTTTATTTTAGTTTTGATCAGCTTTGTTAACCATGAAATGTCATTCCGAAACTCGACATAGCGTACATAACACAATAGGGGACTGAACGATTTAAAGACACGTGAACACTCACATATAACATCGGCACCTTTATTTTAATATTTCGTAAATTTCGGTGGGTTTCACTCTTACGCGCAACTAACGTGCAGCTGCTGGTGCTTGGCAGGTTAGCAGGCACTGCAGCATGGAATCAAATCCATTGCAGTTGTAATTCTCTCCGTTCGGTCGGCACCAGTTTGTATACATGTCATAGTAATATAAGTTTTAAAATGCTAGTCTTTTTTGAACACAAATAGGCCATAATGAAATGTTGAAATCATGTGCAGACTGACTCTATTGACTACTGCAGAGATAAGTCATAGTTTCTTAAAAGCACCTCTTACCTATGGGTATTGTAGATAAATGACGTACGCTTTCGTTCTAGTACATGTGTCACACTTTAGGCAAGAGTATATTTCTCGGAACGGCCTTATCCATCAGAATAATAAAGTATGTTTTCAAAGTTAGAGCCAACTATATACATAAAATCATGAAACATTATGTGCCACGAACCACATTTCGAATAAAGACATTATATTGTCGTGATTAAACTAACTGACGAACACCCATCCTTTTTTCTCTCTCTGGTACTTCGCTGTGATTAAACTACAGGTAACCCTAGGCTGTTTGGAACAGGCTGACTGAAAAGCGGAACAGGCGCATTCAAAAAGCATGTCAACAGTGTGAACGAAGATGTATTTTATTCCATGATGTAACGCCATGGACGCTGCGGGTAAGTTATGGATTAAAGTTATTGAATTCTATGTGAGAAGCGTAGCCTGGGCGTGTTTTAACGCGACATCGTTAAACAGCTCGTTTCGCAGAAATTATGGTGTCGGTGTCGTTGGTTGTCAGCAAAAATCATCTTGTCCGTGACCAAAAAATCGCGAAAGATGGAAACAAAAATAACAAAGAATTTCGGTCCGCATGCGAATCAAACCCAAGCCTTCTGCGTGGCAAGCAGGTGTTCTACCACAGAGCCACGATATTTCTTGACACTGCTTCGAAAAAAAAAACACAGTATGAATATGATGTAGCGGAAGGAGTCTCCTTACCGCATGTAATATTGCGTGGCAGAAGCGTAGGATCACGTCAAGCTTCAATATATGTGCATTGCGCAACGAGTGCGCGCACCCACCACAAATCGCTCAGGCATATTTAGCCATCACCAGCCGCAAAATTGTTAACAAAGTGAGCAGCTGCGTAGGTTCGCGCGTTGGCTGAGGAAGGCGTAGTGGACCCCCCGCTTACCCGCAGAAGGATAAATTATGGCGTATGGAGCACCTCGCAATTGTATTTACAATATGTATTTTAACATAAATTGAAACGGAAATGTTACGCACGCAGACGTTCGCTTTCTTGCGGCACGGTTGAGGCATGCACCGAGAACAAAAGCTAGTCTAGCAATTGAGAAGGTGATGCGCAAGGGGCCCGATTGCGCTACCGCGTTCTACTCTTCAAGGCGAAGCTCAAGGGTAGTGCAAGTTTTCAAAATTCTTTTTGTTGTCGCTGTTGCCGAGGAAAGTGTCTGAATTTTAACGCGATAGCGTTAAAGAGCTCGTTTCGCATAGATTCCGGCGGCGGCGTCGGTGTCGGCGGCAGCGTCGTTGGTTGTGAGCGAGAAATCATTATTTTGTTCGTGACCGAAAAATCGAGAAAGATGCAAATAAAATGAATAATAAAAATAGCCGGATCCAAATGAGGTTCGAACCCAGGCCGTGTACGTGGCGAGCAGGTGTTCTACCACACAGTCACGCTTCTGCTTGGGATTACATTGAAAATAACTTCCTCTGCTTGGAAATGCAGTGAAAATAACTTTCAAGCTTTACAAACTCACGCGCCCTGTATACAGGCGTCAAAATAGAACATGTAATATCGCAGTAATATTGCGTGGTACAAGCGTACATTGCCATCGCGCGTCAGAGGATGTGAATATCACAACGACATTGTGGATCAAAGCCGTCTATCCATTACAAAAGGGACACACGTCACTGCGCGTATTCCCTTAAGACCACGTAGTGGGTGCATAGCAAGTTCGAAAACGTTTCCCGCATTTCCCGCGCATAATTGCTCGTGGTTTAAAGCATGCTACGTATTACATAGTTTGCACTAAGGGATTGAAGTTCGGACTAGGGACAGGATATCGCTATCGCGTTCAACTCTTAACGGCGAAGCTTGAGGGTCCCCCCAATTTTTTTCTACTAATTTATATTTCTTTGTGCCTTTTTTATATATATAAATACATATATTTTTTCGGGACATCACGGCGACGGCGACCGCAAAAATCAGCTGAGAGTGTCCATATAATTGCTATTCAAATAGAACGAGCAGTAGGTGAGAGAGTGAGAAGGACAACGCAGAGGACAGTGAGTGTCCCTACCTTAAAAACTTTTAAATGCGAAGCATTTCTGCGTACTGCAGGCATTTTTAGCGTGTCTATCAACGTATCTATCTATCTATCTATCTATCTATCTATCTATCTATCTATCTATCTATCTATCTATCTATCTATCTATCTATCTATCTATCTATCTATCTATCTATCCGCCTACGTCTGGGTGATTTTGCGATCACCCCCTTAACTTGGTGTAGACCAACATTAGTATGAGGGTAAGATTGTTTGACGAATATGACTCGCTGGTCATGGCATGAATAATGTGACAATCCCGTTCCGTACGTCGTCAAATCCTTTCCGCGAGACACGTGTGGCACATACCCGTATACCACGGGCGGGTATGTGCCACAGGTAGGCGGGTATGTGCCACAGGTCATTGACAGCTTATATCTACTGAGGAACGACGAGAACATACAATGGGAATTTTAACGCGAAAGCGTTAAGAAAACGGTGACATCAGCAGCGTTGACCCGACGAATGCAAAGAATAAATGTCAGGGTCCTAGCAGGAATTGAACACCAGCATTCTGCGTGGCAATTAAGTATTCTACCGCAAAGCCACGCCAGGTCTCTGGACTGCTTTTCAAATAGACCCTAACGCTCCTGAAACGTGATTGTGTTTGCAGTGCTGATTATCCAATTTCATAAACATTACATATGTACTCCTGCGATACAGACGTCAGGTCGGGGTAACATCAGTTGTAGTTAAGCGCCATCCACTGAAGTTTATTATATGTAACACTGCCCAGGGCTACCATCCTCGAGAGCAGAAGCGCGACATATAAGCTTACCGCTTCTGGTGTTGCTAATACGCATGTTGCTGTTGGCATCGTTACGCAACTGTAAACAACTGATTGCATAAAACATATGCGACTGTTCAACATATCTCTGTGCGTACAACATTTGTGCATATCTTTAGCGTCATTTCGTAACGTTTCGCTCAATAAAAAAAATTACAACACAGTCACCATCCCTCCGCATGGTTCGCATAACATCGATTGACAAGGTATGTGAGATCAGCCGAATTTTAAATGCGAATGCATTTCTTAGTCGGGCTATGTCAGTCATCCGGCGTTGTCCGGCGTTGTCTGCGGAGGAGGAGGAGGATAGGTTGAGGAGGTGTGCGCGCCGGCAGCTGTCAGATGTGAAGCATCTTATGGCGAAGCTTAATCCGGTGGTGGTGGTGTGCGGCGTGACCACCCTTACTGCGCATGCGCAAACCCTTTCAAAAAAAATAAAAATAAAAAACCTCCTCTCTCCCTCGCTCTCCTCTAGGCATCCCTCCCCGCGGCAACCACACACTCACTGCGCATGCGCCTCCCCTCCTCTCTCCCCTGCTACGCTCCCCCCCCTCTCTTCTCTAGGCATCTCTGCCCGCACAGTCCACATTCCCACTGCGCATGCGTGCCCCCCCCCTCTCTCCTCTCCTACGCCCCCCCCCCCCTCTCGCCTCGCGACGCCGACACAGGCAGCGTTTGCTAGCGAGTTTCGTGGTTGAAAAAACCGACTGCTCGCGCTGCACAACCGTTGACTGACCACCCCGTATATATGCCAATGGATCTTGACCTCCAAGGTGGTGCCGGTGGGAGATTTCTCCTGTGCGTTGTTGAACAAAAAAATTCGCAGCGTGCGCGTTCACTAAAAGCGGAGTGCGGGTCTCTGTGTCCAGTCGGAGTCTTCTGTCTCTCATTGCCCATTAGCAGCGATTGGCATGTTCCAGTAGGAAACACTGCTCCATCACTGCCTGCTTTGCACCTCCCAAGTTTTCTCTCCTGCGCAACGCTGCGATGAGCGCCAGCGTCAACGCCGCCGCCAGTGTAAGCGTTAGCGCCCGCTGCTTCACATCTACACATGGTTCCCTTTAGCGGAAGATGGTGTAGTTTTTAGATGTGAAGCATCTTATGGCGAAGCTTAATCCGGTGGTGGTGGTGGTGGTGGTGGTGGTGTGCCGGCGTGACCACCCTTACTGCGCATGCGCAAACCTTTCAAAAATAAAAAATAAAAAAACCTCCTCTCCCCCTCTCTCTCCTCTAGGCACCCTCCCCGCGGCAACCACACCCTCACTGCGCATGCGCCTCCCCTCCTCTCTCCCCTCCTACGCTCCCCCCCCTCTCTCCTCTAGGCATCCCTCCCCGCGCTCCCACTGCGCATGCGCGTCCCCCCTCTCTCGCCTCTAATACGCTCCCCCCCTCTCTCCTCTAGGCATCCCTGCCCACAGCGTCCACACCCCCCACTGCGCATGCGCGTCGCCCCCCTCTCTCTCCTCTCCTACGCTACCCCCCCCTCTCTCGCCTCGTGACGCCGACGCAGGCAGCGTCTGCTAGCGAGTTTCTTGGTTGAAAAAACCGACTGCTCGCGCTGCACAACCGTTCATTGTCCATCCCGTATATATGGCAATGGATCTTGACCTCCAAGGTGGTGCCGGTGGGAAATTTCTCCTGTGCGTTGTTGGACAATAAAAATTCGCAGCGTGCGCGTTAACTAAAAGCCGACTGCGGGTCTCTGTGTCCAGTCGGAGTCTTCTGT
This sequence comes from Rhipicephalus appendiculatus, assembly GCA_030522465.1. Lineage (NCBI taxonomy): Eukaryota > Metazoa > Arthropoda > Arachnida > Ixodida > Ixodidae > Rhipicephalus > Rhipicephalus appendiculatus. The sequence goes on from JALIZH010027091.1 coordinate 14,151, forward strand.
CTCTCATTGCCCATTAGCAGCGATTGGCATGTTCCAGTAGGAAACACCGCTCCATCACTGCGTGCTTTGCGCCTCCTCAGTTTTATCTCCTGCGCAACGCTGCGATAGCGCCAGCGTCAACGCCACCGCCTGTGTAAGCGTTAGCGCCCGCTGCTTCACATCTACACATGGTTCCCTTTAGCGGGAGATGGTGTAATTTTTTTTATCTCGCCGCTCTCACTCCCTCTCCCATAGCCACAGCTGCGGGCGCGCGCGCTTATCCTCGCCCCTAGCAACCGGAGCAGGTAGTGCGGGCGGAGTAGCGGAGAGTGAGTGGAGAGGAGGAGCGCGCTCTGGTGTGTGAGGGCGCTCGCATCGCGGAAGCTCGGCGGAGCTCCCGCGTGTGTGGAGAGTGTAGCAGAGGGTAGGTGCAGTGCTTCGCCGCTCCTTCTCTCGCCGTTCGCTCTCTCTACTCCCTGCGCCCCACACTCCCGTCCGCTTGCTCGCACGTATATATAAATGGAGTGAAGCGCGCGCAAAATGCATTCGCCTTTCCTCACGATTCCCTTCGGGGAGCTGGGGGCATTTTTTTTATCTAGTGACCTTATGCACACTTTGTGTCAGGCGCCACCGCGTGGGAGCAGACGCAGAGGGGTCATTCAACGTGCAGCACTTTAAAGGAAATAAAATCGACGTGTATCCACGAAGTGAATTCTGATGGTGCGACATGCAGTGTGCGTCGAATCATGGATCGTGGCCTTCTATTTTGTTCCGGTGAACAGCCTTTTATTTTGTTCTTGTTAACCTTTTGTTCTTTCATATGCTTCGATTGATGGGTGGCTGTATGTCGGTGTTTCTACGGTGTTGTGGGCTTGTATTTTGTTTGTTCTGGTTAACAGTCTTTTTATAACCTTTTTTGTTGTTCACAGATGTTTCGGTTTGTTCACATGCACCTGCGCTGCATCTGTTGTAGACGCCGGACGCCGGTTCACGGACATTGTGTGGTCTTAAGATGCCTTGCCCCTAAAAGAAATATCAAACAGCGTCGGCTTCTGCATTGTGGAAACTTGTAGTGCGTTGCTCAAACAGAAAGAGGTAACAACTGTGACAGTTGTATACGTTCGTTTAGAGCGTCCTTCTTTGTACTGTAGAGGCGCGCTGCTAGTATCACGCTGCTTGTCGTTCTTCGTGTGACATTCTAATTTCTTGCTATGGCATTCATTGCTTCGCCCTAGTGGCGAAACCAGTGGCGTAGCCAAGGGGGGGGGGGGGTTCAGCCCCGAAATTTTTCAGTTTTGCTAGCGTATATATGCACGCACACATACAAACGCACGCACGAACATACATAAAGTATGATTGAACCCCCCCCCCCCCCCGAAAAAAATTTCTGTTTACGCTACTGGGCGAAACTGACTTTTTTGAACAGGTCAGAGACTGTAAAAATGAACCATCGTGGCACTTGAAATGATTCAGCGGAAAAAAAGGATTAAATTCGACGCAGCCAATGGAGTAAATTATAATTGAATATGCATGCACTGGCACCTTTTCATATTCAGTTGGTACCGTTACGATTAAAAACGCTTCGACTATGGTCCGTGCTCTTTAACCATCCTCATATGCACCTTGCCCTTGTTTCGGCTATGCAAGAGTTCTTCCCGCTTCAAAAATATGGGGCTCACGATGGAGATGTTTGCCTGGTCATTTGTTGTCACTACGAAACATCTCCGGCAGTTTAATTAGGCTCGGTCTTCCAAGTAGCCGGGAGAATTTTTATGTCACCTAATGTTCCGTCAGAATGATCATCGTGCGAAGGCCCTTGCAGTGTACAGCAGTTGGCTAACTATTTCGAATATGCGATCTTGACCCTCAAATGAATAGCGAACGTAGGGGCGGGCGTTACCTCACACTATAATTTACACTTTAAACGCGAGTGTAGTCGACGTGCCTGGTAAGCTTACGATGTGGCCACAACAATACACTTCAAGAACACGTCAATACACGGCGTAGGGCTTGGCTGAAAGCCAAAAAAATCGGCATAGACAAGCACTGATACACACAGAACCGATTCCCACAAGGCGTGGAATCTGCCGAATTTTTCATGTC
>JALIZH010027092.1:0-50153 GCA_030522465.1 Rhipicephalus appendiculatus
CAGACGCATGGGGGGAGTGGTGTTGAACCGCATCGTCTGTTACGGTGGCGATACGAGCGACGCAGCCCCCCTGCCCATCCCCTGGCGTCCCTACATGCTCCTCACGAAAGACGGGTGATTTGAGGCCACCCTTCTCGACTATCAATAGATGGCAGGCCTCACACGGGGGACGATGTTATCGCACGCACCTTCTGTGCGATGGAGACGACCGGTTCGTTTCATCTCCGCTTCAGCCGCTTTCATCGCCAGTGCTCGCGAGCTTTTACTCGCGGGTAGATAATACTATGCGCAGAGTGATGTTTTCAATTAGGACTTCATACGAAGGATGACGGCAACGCCATTGGCAAAAACCACTCGAGTGTGTCCATATAATTGCTATCGTAATAAAAATGCCAGTGTGATGACGACATGAGAACAATGTGTGTGTAGGTGTGTTCTTGTATATTTTTGTCACATGAGCGGTATCAATAGCTACGTCCACGTAAAATAAAGATTGCTTTGAAATTCAACACTGGGTTTGTCTGCTCTGCGTTCCTCTATGTCCTAGTCGGTATCTACACTGTTCCCTTCACTATATTGGGCAACTGATGCACAGCCGAAATATAGAAAACCATCTTTCAACTTTCGTTAGAATGCAATCGCGACGATACGCAATGAAACCATAAACTTCGTTTCCAGGACTCGAATATTCATCATATATCTCAGCAGATGTGGATACTTAATGTAAGACGAACGTTCCTAATCACAGAAAACTTACCCCTCTGCCCCACCAGGTTTTTCGTTCGCTGACTACAACGTTCTTTTCCAAGGAACTGCCGAGCATTAGTGATAGACTGTCTTCGTGATTAGCTCTAATGTGCCCTGGCATGTAACTCACTAGAGCACAGAAAAGTAAAATGTATACAAAAAGCAAGTTACACATTCTTGTGGGGTATGCTATTCTCGAGAAACGTTCTGGCACGTTCTAAAACTAGGCCCTTCAACAGCCTATTTATAACGTTGTGTCAAACCAACATGTGCGTATATTGAATTGTTCCATTCGAAGTCAGAAAGTTCAGTGCAAAGAATTGAAAGGAAAGAAAAAAAATCTATTCCTATGGCACTTCATAAACGTATACTTCTTCACTGCACTATGACAATGCATTGAGAACACATGCAACACTCATTTCCATTTCTTAAAGCTTCCGCATAGTATAAAGCTTAGATAAACCTTGTAACAATTTGAACCGTCGGCATTAAGTTATGAAAGATCATCGATTACTCCCACAGGGGAGCATATTAGAAAGTGTTGGAGAATAACGTCACGAATCTGGCGAGAAAATGTCGCAACCTAAAGCTGTCCTATGTCCTACACTAGAGCTGTAACAGAGCGGCAAATACTGTCTCGTTCCTGTCCTCCAACGTAGCTGATAACCTTAGCGAGGTGCCTCACTGTTGGTGTAATCTTTTTCTTCGGTAGACTATGAGGTTATGGACGACTGCTGCTCAGTGCAATAAAGTATATTTGGAGTGCGTCGCGTTCTGGTTGGTTTACTCAACAGCTGTTGCAGCGACCACTGAAGGTGTTGGCGAAGCCAGCTGATGGAAGTCTGCACAATACAAAAAATCACGCCATATCCACGAAGTGAATGATGATGAGTGGGCGAAGCTCGATCGTTTTCATCCATGGCAGAAAGAGAATGTGTGGTCTGGAACGCGCTTATACTTCATGGTCATCAGCGTCATCGTCATCACGTGTAGTGGGTACATTCCACTATACTGGAACGCGCTTATACTTCATCGTTATCACGTGTAGTGGGTACATTCCACTATACTGCGCCATCGTCATCACGTGGAGTGGGTACATTCCACTATACGTGGCTACCTACCTACTGCAACTACTACTACAGAGGAACGCACTTATACTTCATGGTCATCAGCGTCATCTTCATCGTTATCACGTGTAGTGGGTACATTCCACTATACTGGAACGCGCTTATACTTCATCGTTATCACGTGTAGTGGGTACATTCCACTATACTGCGTCATCGTCATCTCTATCACGTGGAGTGGGTACATTCCACTATACGTGACTACCTACCTACCTGCTACAACAACTACAGAGGAGGGACAGGCCCACACCCCAAGGAGCTTCGCCCCTAAAAGTGTTGTCATGGCTTTCATGCACAAGCTGAAACGGGGGGTGCATACTTGCTTGATAATATTTTTCTTGATAACGACATCAGCGTGGTCGTCACAAATGTAAGTATTTGTGCACACAAAATATTTGTCTCTAGCACAACCAGATACAAAACTGTAGGGAAGTATGACAGTGCCGGAAACATTTGGCGCCGTGCGACACCATACTCAAGACGTTGAAACGCACCACGATGAAACGCACCTCGCGAATTCGCCACCGCGAAAATTCAGTTCTCACCACAATAATTCCGAGAACATATGCCAATGCGAAACACGAAAACTCGTGAGGGGACGTGACATCACAGACGCACTTTACCAGCATACCTTTCCATTCACCGCTACGGCTTTAATGAATAATAATGACGTGCGATTTTAATAAGAGGGCGCTAAGGAAAAGGTTTTTTCTTCATAATTAAACGCTGACATGAGCCCTTTGATCCCTATACGTAAATAAAGTTGTTTTGAAATTAAATATGTCAATTGTGCAACATAAAAATTGCTCCGTAATTGAATAGAACTTGGTTTCTCGCAATTAGTGTTTGTTCTCTCCTCAGGTAGTCGCGCATCAACCACAGTACCCATATTTCCCCACAGAGTTAATACAACAGACTCTAGAAGAAGGAAAGCTGGGCCGAGAAAGCTGCGACCACAACAGCACCGACAAGTTGGTCCATTGCCATTATTGCCATTACATTCAGTTAGAGAACGACTGAGATTAGCGCTATACAATAATCACAATAGTCGCTATACCAATGATAAACAAGTATCGCCTATGTTACAAACGTGCGGGAACTCCTTAAATCTAGTGAAATACTTCTACGAAAGATCTGATGGCTGTCTCTGCAATTTGCTATGCGCAGAAAGAAAGATTTGCGTTCGAGGTTGCGGCCCACCTTGCCGATTGCACTGGAAAGCGCAAGCGGTGACCACAAGAGCATCAACATGATGCTGATAATGATTGTTGTCGTGCCCTATGCAACAGGTGGTCCAACGGAAAATCCGGCTGTGCAAAAAATATCTGCAATCACTGGTGTGATGTATTGCTTGCCGGGCGTGTTCGATTCTGCAGATGGGTCGTACACCACTATGTTGGTATGTCGGTACATTACCATTGTTGTTATTACAATAATTTAGACAACGATCACAATACTCGCAAGATTAATTGTCTAACTAAAATTCTAAGAGGGGTCCGATGGCTACTTTTGCAAATTACAATGCACAGAAAAGTATGTTTGTAGGTGGGTTTACTATATCGCACCACCAAATCGACGAGGTTCGAGATTGCGGCTGACGCAGTCAATTGCGCAGGAATGTGCAGCGTGTGGAAAGCTGTGCCCCGACTTCTGTGTTTTCTGTTGAGTCGTACCAACTCGACTTTATGTGATAGAGTCCTTTTAACTTCGATGAAACTTTCCTTGCACGGACCCGGACTTGGGTTTTGAAAATAAAAGTTTTTTTATCTCTCTCTCTCTCTCAGTATGCATTCATGCCATGCAAGTATTTTTGACTGAAACATGCGGATACACACAAAAAAAAACTGCTGCCGGTAACGAATGACATGAAGATAATGACAACAAGCCTAGCTTACTGTTACAATTCACAAAGTAACTCTAAAAAAAATTTAAAAAAAAAAGATATGAAGTGGACCGAGCAGCAGGTATCGTTTATCGGCTGTTACTGCCAAGTTTAACATTCGTCTTTGGCTCTTTTCAAAGGGTGACATCTGCAGAGGCTTTATTTCGACTCTAACCTCATTCGCTAAATACGCTCGTTCAATTGATTGAGTGTTGTGATCTCTCGCGCAACACCCCGGCAGTGCCAGCGAATTGATCTGTTGCTCTATCATTGCTCAGGGACTGCATAAAAAGAATAGCTGAATTTTAACATTATTTTAAGAAAACTCAAATAACGCAGCTTTTCCAGCAGAGTGATATAGTAAGCGTGAAAAGATCATCTGTTATTTCCAATTGAGCAGTTGAGGAACACATCGTTTACATGCTTGTGGGAATATAGTTAAACAAAAAGTGTGAATGTGATGTTCATAGTGTCATACGCGACAAAATACGCTGCACAAATCGGCATCGTGTTTCCCTGTTTATTCCTTATAATTATGGATACAGCAAAAAGTAGTGATGGCTGGAGGCACAGACTTGCGACTTGGTATGTTGTCGCTCCTGTTCAGCGTGAGCAGCCATGAACAATGGTATCTGAGAAAAAGGACGTGATGTTGTGATGAGAAAACGGACTTGTAATACGAGTTTGCAAAACGCTGCGCAGTAAGGGGCACAGGCATAATAAAGGATCACAACAAACCAAGAAATGCGCGCAGACATGCCGTTATCAAGCAAAACACAATTTGCAAATAGTATCTTTTATAACACGTTATTGCAACAAACTTGCAGAAGAAGATAATGTGAGGCTTTTTTTTATATAGAACAGACCAAATTGCTTAAAGCTCTTTTGCGAGGGTACCACTCACCACTTTTCATTCGTCCTCTTGTCCAACCGAAGGGATTGTAGGGCTGAGTGCCTTACTGACAGGGAGAACGGCGCTGATGGTTGCCCCATCACAAATGGCAGCGCGACAGACCATTGCGAAAAGACTGAAACTTGGGCTAGTTGGTCGTACTTACGTTAGTTGGTCAACTATTGCGGCACCTTCGTTTCCCCGAGTGTGGCTGCCAACTGAAGTGAAGAGGCGGGAGGTGCCATCCGGGATCCTGGGAATAACCAATACACGCAGACTGATTGTTTGGGTTTAAAACAACTCTTAGTGCGACACACCGTGACTCCAATACATATGGTAGGAGTGTTCTACTTGAAATAATTTCTCAACGAAAACAAATTTTCGGGTCAAGGAAAACGGATCCTCGTTAAGCAATAGACACAGGCTATGCAGGGGTGAAAGCACTTCTTTTCTAAAAATTGGTTCAATATTTGCTCCCGGCATTAGTCTGGCATCGAGGCGGCATGTTCCGACACCCAAGCGCATCCTGCGGAAGTCAGGCGCACGCGGTGAGTGGTTACTGAACGTGTATTAAGGCGAAAGCCTCAGGCTTACGTCTCAGGCTTACGTCCGTCAGTCCGTCCGTCCGTCCGAGTCGGTGCCAGGTGGCCGCCGAGGCGCGCGAACGGACGCCGGTCGTGTCGGACTCTGCAGCGTTCGCGCTTTGCTTGCGCAGTGTCGCTGTGCCCAGCGTTTCCAATCACGCAAGGAGGGAGACGTGCGCATCGCGTTCCATTCCAACCGACCCCGTCTCAATGGACACAGGCGTTCGCGGAACACACTTCGGAATTTACAAAGTGTCCGTCAATTTAAGCGGTGGAACGCGGATGGCGTCTGCACGATGCGCAAAGCGCGAGAAAATACGAACGCATGCGAACGGAGGCAGATTAGACTCGCGTCTCGCTGCGATTCGCGCTAAAAATTAAAAAAGAAAACACGCTAAACATTCCGTTTGTGTGCCATCCCACTAAGAGTGTAAAAGAAAAGAGACATGGCATAGTCAGTCGAATGGCCACCAGCTTTCGCCGAACACACTTTGGAATGTACAAAGTGTCTTTCAATTTTTTTTTTTAAAACGTAACACATCCTAAAATCCCCAGATGAGCACATGCGAGTGCGACTGCCCGAACGACACCCAGCGCGCCCGAACGCTATCAACGTTGATATCAGACCGATGTATCAACGAGCACTTGCAACATGAGCTCTCGATAAAAAAACCGAACAGGATCATGTTGGCCGTTAAGATCGGAGCTTATCACATAAATCGGAGTTGTAAAAAATTTTGCCGACGATTGTTTATCGCATTTTTTTTTCGGATTTCTGCAAAAACACGGAGTCCTAGCTGTCAGCCATTCCAACCGCAAATGAATAAGACTTCGACAATGTCAGTCCTTCCTTGCGCAATGATGATGTGCTTCTTGAGCCCCTTTACGGTATGTGTTAGCAATCACGTTGGAATAACAAAGCTGCGTCTCACTTTAAGCCTTCATATGTTAGACGGAATGTCGCCGAGCAGCTGTCACGTTTTTCCAGTGTGTCGATCGCTTTAGTCCAGGGCAATCAGCAAGCAATAATGTGGGCGTTTTAGGTACGCAGATTCATACGAAGCCTTAATTCGTTGTTAGCAGTTCGAAATGGTTGTTGCCTGTAAGCCTGACGTTTACGTTTCATGTACCTTGTTCAGGTTCTCAGGCCTTAAACATGCGGTAGCGTTAGGTGAAACATGCTGACTGTGCCAGAAAACGTGGGCGCTGATAAAACTATTCCTACCTACAATAAATGCAAACTGCTTCGCTTCAAAAGTCTTTCGTCGAGAAGGATGGATTTTCAAGCTGGCGAAATTTCAATAATTACGCCTTGGATCACACTGAATTGGTTCCGTGTATAAAATTTCTAGCTCATAACACTTTCGAGCATACTGCTAAAGCAATAAGCAATATCGCTCAAAATTTCGTAGGCAGGTGAAAACATTGCATATAGATTTTCAGTGAAATATTTATTTGAGATACCAACGCGCCATCAGTAGCAGCCCTACGTTACATCTATTTCAACATCCGCTGGCAGAAAGCTTCACTCTTGAGGATACGCTGCTTGAGGAGGGTGCGCAGTGTTATGATAGCTACCACCAGCCGTGACCGTAGCCAGCACCACCACCGCCGCCACCGTTTTCTTCATCCTGCCCCGAATTAAAGGAAAAGGAGCCTGTAAGGTGTGCTTGCTCGATAGATCGGTGGCTGAATGAGTGCCGAATTCCGAGGTACACGGAGTCTTTTATATTACAGTCGAGCACAGCATCTTGTGTAATGTTTAGTAAACTATAACGCGCCCAGCCTACGCCCGCTTTAAACAACGCGGCATATACCACGACATCATTGGAGCCCGCCATCTAGACTTCCGAAAAGGCGACGTAGCGGAACGATAATCGTCTAGTGACGAAACTCCCTCACAACTCAATATCAAATCCCGCCGCAAGCTCGAAAGCCCAATCAACGCAAGTAGAGTCCCAAAACGAGCAAAAGCGTACCTGCGGTAAACGTTTTTACTCCTTGCTCCACTGAGTCCGATCTCGAGAGGACCGCTATCGCCTGCGGTGCACGTATAACCACATTTGTGACAAAATCGACTAAACAGGCTTGCAGTTGTTGCCACACATTTTCACCTACCAAGTTGCTACATCAGTAAATAACGGAGCCACAATTTTTTATTGCAGTACAGACGCCAGCCTTTTCATAACTATGTGAGAGCCTACGGGACTACTGTGGTTTGCTTTTGAATGTGGGTTGTTAATCAGGAAACATTGAAAAAAGCACTTTGGCAACTACAGACCAATCAGCATCCTTCCCGTATTCTCTAAATATCTGGAAAAAGTTACATTTAAATGGATAGATAGGTTTCTACATAGTCACCACAACCTCACTGACTCTCAATACGGAGTTAGGATGAACCGGTCGACAGAAGTTGTTTTACATCTTCCGAAAGAATACATACTACATAAATTTGAACAAAATAAATTTATGCTAGGTATTTTTTAGATTTCACTAGGGCATTTGACTGCATAGTGCATAGCATTTTATACAAAAAATTAGACTTTTGTGGCCTAGGGGTTTATTCTTTAGAGTTAATGAAGTCGTGTCTATAACATCGGAAACTTACGTTCAAATTGGAAGTCTTCAATCAACAACACGTGACGTCAAAACCAGAGTACCTCAAGGTGGTACACTGGGGCCTTTCTTTTTAACGTTTACATCAACGGCATTATGCATATTGATAGTTATTCTAGATTTACAGTTTACACGAATGATATTACGATAATTTTGACAGCTGACACTCATCAGGAGTTATCTTTGCACGGTAACAATGTTTTCGGAAAGTTAGAACTATGGACCAATAAAAATGCATTGTCGGTTAATGTAACCAGAACTAAAGCTATTATTTTTCATTGCAAGAATAAGAAATTTGACACTGCAATAAACCTACAATATAAACCACAGTCGATTGAAACAGCGAGATCTACAAAATCGCTTCGAATTTATTTTGCACAAAGCATGCCATGGAACGACCATGTCAGTGATGTTTTACTTAAGGCATCTAGAGCTGTTCGCATGATTTCGCGCCATAGATCGCTGCTATCATTAAGAGCAAAGCTTGGAATATATAATGCTTTAGTTAATTCACATTTAAGGGTACTGTACTCTGGTAAGGGCCATGACGACGCAACGTAATCTAAGAAAGATTTCTGTACTACATAACAAAATCTTCCCCACAGATATACAACTCATCACTTGTCTACTGAATATGACATTATCAGCGCTTTCATTTTGTACGAATATAGACTGCTGCGATCCTATAAGATAGAAGAAAAAAACATGGTTGATCCCTCCGTCATACGAATCGGTATAACACGAAAGTAAAACATGCCCGTACAGAGGTAATTGAATGTTTACTGTACATTGTAACAGGATAGTTTGCACAACGTATAACGTAGATGCACCATGTTGACGCTTGGTGGTACAGCTCCATCCCGCGACTAACGTCCATGGTCAACGATTAAACAAACCATTCTGGCAGCTGTAGATGTTAACGGCGAGAGCGTAATCAGAGCAAGAGGCGTGAAGCCAGAAGAGCGTCGCTATTGGGGCGCAGAACTTGGGCTAAGGTCGCCACCCCGCGGCATGTGAAAGTGTGATTGAATGTACGCCACGGTGGTACTAGAGGGAAACGCTGAGTGCGTCGTGTCGCTCTAGTAGCCCGGCTGCGACTTTTCTCGGGGCGAGCGTAAGCGAGCAACGCGGTATTACAGCCACTGGAGGGAGGCGCGCATCGCATTTTTGGTTTGGATGGACGCTATGAGCGAGGCCGACGCTTGGGCTAAAGTCGCCACCTAGCGTTGCGTTAAGGCGTTGAAAACACGCGGATTGAGACGGACGCGTAGCAGTTGCTAATCGCGGAAGCCACAGTAATCATGAATTACTTTACTTTAGTGCTCCAAGAGGGCGGCACCAACCCGCTGACGAGGAGCGCTGTGATGTAAGTGGTAGATATAAAATGCGCGTTCATAAAGCAGGCACAGTCTGTGGCCGTGGCGCAATGGATAGCGTGCTCGGCTTCTCTTGTTGCGGACCGAGAGGTCATACGTTCGATGCCCGTTGATTTAACTTTTTTTCTTTGACGTCTGATCGTGTACATTTTTTCAACGTCATTTCCGTGACGGAAATACGTCACTGAAGTCTTGGTGGACCCCGGCATAAAACACTTTCGTGTTAAAAGACGTTTGTCTTCATTATCAGGATTAGGAAATATGAAAACTTATACACCACATTACCAACATCGTTGTCAGCCACGTTGGGTACTTCCTGACACAAGAAAGAATTATGGACTGCGAAGAATTTATCAGTTAACTTCACATTAAATAACCTCCATTTTCCGGGCATTCAAATCACAGACATTAGACTCGCTCAGCTCCGCGAATTCCTCATTACATTTTCAAACAGCTAAAAGTATATCATTAGCTTTATCTTTATATGTGTATCAACTAATGTGTTGCCGTGTTCTGTTTCTGTTTTTGTTTGCTCTCAGAGTTTTCTTTTTGTTATATCTGTGCAAAACGTTTATACACATGGTTGCCCACACTTCTTGCTATTTCAAAATTGCATATTACCCGTACTGCCCCCATTTAAAATTACACCGATTTATGTATATCATTGTATCTTGTGTAACTAGGGTCAGTTTTTGCTACCGTTTTATTAGGTGTTCTGTCACCACCATTTAGCTCTGCATGATGTAACTGGTCGGTGAGAACTTAGTCAAGCGGCTAGTTGCTTTTTTCTCATGCCTTCCATCAACAGTGTATTGGTGGGAATAAAAATTATAATTGTTATTATCATGGTTGACCTAGTCGCACGCGAGCGCTCCCACCAAGCGCGCACTACATACGCAACCACCTTCAGGAGCTCGTGTGGTGTCGCCGGGCCAACGGTTGAATTCAGCCGGCCCCACGCATAAAAAAAAAGCATTATTATAAGACGCCGAAGGCGCGCCTCCGTCCGCAACAGCGCGATTGCTGGCCTCCCTTCACCATCGGCCTTCCCCATGAATGGACGAAACCATGGCTGTTTCTCTTTTTTCTTCTTCTACTATCCTCTTTATTTCGCACTTCCCCTTCCCCCGACGCTACACCGTGTTTGCTATCGGGCTGCAGAAATAAGCGTCATTTCTTGAAGTCACCGCTATTATTACTACTACAACTACTTCTACTGCTACTGCTACTGATGCTACTACCACCACTACTAAAACTACTACTACTACTACTACTACTACTACTACTACTACTACTACTACTACTACTACTACTACTACTCGAACCAAGTGTTCGCGCAGAGCTCCAACGAACGAGGAATCGACACCCGATGCAATGTCGAGCGAGGCCACCTCCGCCGACACGTCCGCCGTCGCTAGAAGAACGCGCGAGAAAGAACTCTCTCCTTTTCTGCCTTCGCTTTGCTACACATTGATGAGCCATGTCGAAGAATGCTGCACCAGGCATAATCCATATAAGTGAGTAGAGTCGAGGAGAGGTAAGTGGCTCAGTAGGTCGGTGAAAAAGTGCGGTGTTATGATGACGTGACATCAGTCAGTCGGCTTAAGGAGTGCTGCGAAATGACGCAGAGCCATCAGTGAACAAGCGATGTGAAGGATGGAAAACGTTTCTAAAAAAAAAAAAAAAAAAAACCGCCAGGCCTGCGCGGAACGCGCAGCACAGCCACAGCGAAAGCGGGGAGAGCGGCTTTTCTGAACCTTTTTTAAACACTCTTGGGGCAACTACTACAAGCGCACTTGCATGGTACCCACTACGCCAAAAATCATAATTTGTGTGTACTGGGGAAGCGTCTACTATGCCATTATTCGTCATTCTTAGGAAAAGCGCGCTACCCGCTACACACTTATAACGCATTATGTGCACTTTGTTGATGCAGTGGCTGACGACGATGAATAATTATGCCTGAGGCTTTTGAAATGCGTTGGAGCATTGAACGAGGCACTCGTTACGCTATTCGCTTTACAACACACGTTAACGCGATTCCTTACCCGACATGAAGCCTGCATAGGGTCAGTTTGCACAGCAGTTTCAAGCAGCGTCGTAGCTCAGTGGTAGAGTGCTGGGCTGCCACGCAGAGGACCCGGGTTCGGTTCCTGTTCTGGCATAGGTGTTTTTTATTTATTTAGTTTTTTTTCTTATTTCGTGCGATATTGGTTACGGACACCGGCGGCGGCGGCGGAGAATTACGGCGCAAAAGCGACCCTTGTTGTGATCTCATAACAGCTTTCGCTGTAAAAGTTACGCACCGACTACCGAAGGGGAGCCTTCGGTAGTCGGATGCAACCCATTACAAAGGCCTCAGGCATAATTGGACAGAGACCACATAATGCCTTACAGGTGTGTAGTGGGTACAACGCTTTTCCGAAGAATGACCAATAATGTGATGGTGGACGCTTCCCTACTACAGAAAAATTATGATGATTCATGGCGTAGTGGGTACCATGCAAGTGCGCTTGTAGTAGCTGCCCCAGTAGTGTCTAAAGAAGGCTCTAAAAAAGGCCGCTCTTCCAGCTTTCGCTGTGACTGTGCTGGCGGCTTTTTTTCTAGAAAACGCTGAACAAGCAGCATTTTGCGATTTTTTGCCAATGAAATAAATACCGAAATTGAAAACAAAAATCAATAAACTATGACAGCCATGAATGATCAGCGCCTTTAGATTGCGGAAAAAGTTGTTTCGTAGTAATTGCTGAAAGCAGTAATGTTATATAAATTATTTAGCGCGACACGTTTTCACTTCCCTGGCGAAAGCTCGAAGCGCCCTCTTGGCAACGCTAATTATTTCCCGAAATATAACGCCTCAACTGCTTCTGACATTCACATATACCAGCATATGATTTTTTTTCTGCATAATCAGAGATAATCCATATATATATATATATATATATATATATATATATATATATATATATATATATATATATATATATATATATATATATATCGAAAAAAAAGTGATTCTGGGTCCGGATAAATATATACGGTGAAGGAGACACGCGTACGAAGCGATTTATTGACGTTTCGGTACGCGGGTCCGGCCTTCATCGGAATACATTGCATGGTATGAGTGCAGTTTACATACATGTGATGAAACTGACATGAAAAGAGATATATGGGTTAACGAGAATGCATGTCACTCGCTGTGAAGAGCACCCGATACGCATGTAAAAGCATTGCATTTTGCAAGCACGTGATTCAAGAACGCATAACTGACGTCAAGCATGAGAACGCATAGCATGACATAAAGTACGACCGGTAATCGCAAGGTGCAAAAAGAAAAGATATTTTAAATATAACAAAATGTGAACAAAAGAGCGCTGTACAAGAGACGTTGTTAAGTAGGTGCTACGTAACCAACCAATGTAAAGGATAGGATTCACGGGCTTCTCTATCATAATTTGTGCGGAAACCAGATTCGAGTAGTGCGACTTATAGTTTTTCAAAAGAGTGGTTCGGGAGGGGCACGTGTCTTGAGATGGGCAGGTTCGGCAAGGGGTTAGCATGAGATTTGTGATTGTTGAAGCGCAGTCTAAAAGGTCCTTCTGTTTGCCCAATGTACTGTTTCTTGCATAGCACGCATTCGGTCATGTATAATACGTTCTTAGTGTCGCAGTCGAAATTGCCTTTGATTTTTAAAGAAAAGTTAGAAGCTGTACGGCTGTACTAGTGACTTGTCGCGATGTACGCATGTACGGGCATGCTTTGCATCGCGGTTTTCGGCAAGGGTGGCATCCGATTGTATCAGGACAGTCTGTTTTCCATGATGACGATGGGTGATTCCACGAGAGATCGACACGGGTCCGAAAAGTGATATTTTAGATTTGATTGAGTATTTTATATTTTGTGCTCATACCACCCAGTAGCCCGAAAGTGAACTTTGTTTTTGTATTAACTGTATAGTTTAGGAGCAAAAAAATATCGAAGGTATTCTGTACGGAGGGACCAATTTCGTCCCTTGTCGTTCTCGAATGTTCACGACGATATAAAAACACAAATATTAACTTTACAAATAAAAAAGCTTTTTCTATAAAATGTATGCGTAATGAAGACTAAAGCAGGATTGTTTGAAGCCTCTAGACCAAAGGAAACTGTTTTTGAAAAATGTCTGAACAGGCGACATTTTTTAAAAGTTGCTATATTTGAGATTTTTTTTACTCCTAAGATAATGAAGCTAGAGTATCATACCTTTGTGTCCTATGGCAACACAATGCCTTCAATATTGCCTGTTAATATCGTTGCAGTACCTCAAATAAATGTTTTTATAAATGGCCTCAAACTTTCAATTTCGGCGACAGGTAAGCCTATAAAAAAATGAATATTTAAAAAACGCCATCTTCGATTTTTCTTAAAATCCCGCAGACTCCCGCAGACCATGGAAAAAGAACATAAAGAAACATGTTGCATTATTTTGTTTGCAGCGATAATATTGTGGGTAGAAGTCCCACCTTTTCGAGGATGCATTTAGGCGATAAGAACATGAGATATCGGGATAAAAAAAAGGGGGGCCTAAGCGACTGAGTCGCTTGAACGTGACCATATTTGCAGAGGAAAAGCTGTTTTGGTAAATAGGAATGACGTTTTTAAGCACGACCTTCTGCAACACATAAATTTGCCCTTTTATATCGAGGCTTGAGACCTCCAACTTATTGGCGCCTCTGTTACTGACGCTCTCGCATGAGACTGCTGTAACAGTCATCTGCTTTTAAAGTTTTGGTTGAGTACACTCAAATGGAAATAGGCTCCCGAAAGGGACAACGGAAGCATAACGAAATTTTAAATGAGGAACGCTGCTGCTGCCGCCTTAAACAGAACGCGATTTAGCGTTTCTTGCCGCCGGCCGCCTGCTCGACAAACTACTGCGCGCCCCCCATCTTGGAGGAAACGCTTGAGCCTGCTCAGGGCCCCATGAGAATGTGGTATCCTCCTTCAGCAGGTCTGTCAGTGGCTTAGCAATGTCAGCGAAGTTTTTCACAAAACGACGAAAGTAAGAGCATAGGCCGATGAAGCTCCGCACGTCAGAAGCAGAGCGGGGCACAGGAAAGCTGCGAACGGCGCGAATCTTTTTGGGATCAGGTTGGACGCCGTCTGCGTTTACAATATCACAGGGTTTAAACTATAGAGAACGGTGAGAAATCTGCAATTTTAATGAAACATACTTTAGTAAAGCTCAGCAAAGCACGAAGCCACACTTTACAACCTAAGGGCGGCAAGCTCTGCAAGGAGTGATTAAGCCCGCATCTGAAATGGTGGCGCAGATGGCTGTATGGCTGAAGAATGTCAAAACGCTCTATGCAAATGCAGACGATCTAAAAACCATTCGGCATTTTCAGATCGTTTAGGTGCAAATCGTTGCCACGTGTTGCAGGCGTATGTTCTTGACATGTTTGGTGAGTACATCTGACGATACAAATCATGGTCGTGTTTTGTTAGTGTCAAGCACTGCTGTAGGTTATCAGGAAAAAATGCCGCGTTTTCAGCGTACCATGGCTTATGTCCAAAGCAGTCCTCAGCTTAATAGGAAGAAAAGGAGGGGGGCCACTTCAAATGTTTGTGTTCTATCTTCTAAGGTCCTGACCAGGTGTCGGAGCATATTAATTCATCGCTTTGCCTGCAAATATATATGGATTGCCTGCGAGTGTGTCACCGTGTATTGGATTTCCGGCATTAAAGCTGAGTGATGCACGCCAGAAGTGCACCTTTATAAATAAGTATTCCTCAAAGTGCCAAAACAGCTTTTCCTCTGCAAATATGGTCACGTTGAAGCGACTCAGTCGCTTAAGCCCCCCTTTTTTTATGCCGATTTCTCATGTTCTTATCGCCTAAGTGCGTCCTCGAAAAGCTGGGACTTGTACCTACAAGATTATCGCTGCAAACAAAATAATGCAACATGTTTCTTCATATTCTTTTTCCATGGTCTGCGGGAGTCTCTTTGCGGGATTTTAAGAAAAATCGAAGACGTGATTTTTTAAATATTGATTTTTTTCTATAGGCTTAACTATCGCCAAAATTGAAAGTTTGAGGCCATTTATAAAAATATGTACTTGAGGTAAAGCAACGATATTAACAGGCAATATTGAACACGTTATGTTGTCCTAGGTCACCAAGTTATGATACTCTAGCTGTTTTACCTTAGGAGTAAAACATTGTCAAATATAGCAACTTTTAAAAAAGTCGTCTGTTCAGACATTTTTCAAAAGCAGTGTCCTTTTGTCCACAGGCTTCAAACAATGCTGATTCGCTCTTCGTTACGCATAGATTTTATAGAAAAAAAGATTTTTCTGTGTACAGTTTTTATTTGTGTTTTTAATGGTCGTGAACTTTCGAGAACGACAAGGGACGAAATTGGTCCCTCCGTACACAATAACTTCGATATTTTTTTCCTCCTAAACTATGCAGTTAATACAAAAACAAAGTTGCCTTTCGGGCTACTGGGTGGTATGTGCACAAAATATAAAATACTTAATCAAATCTAAAATGTTAATTTTCGGATCCGTGTAGATCTCTCTTGGAATCACCCTGTAGCTGTCACTTTCTTTAATGTTTCAATTCTATTGAATCAAGAGATATGAAACTTTGTAATTGGAATTCTAACCGTAATTTTCTTGTGCTCTATGATCATATGGCCAGAGTATGATGCAGTTCGGATGGAAGAGTGCGACTGCCAGACCGTATCATGAACGTACAAATGTAATGTATTTTAATGATAGGTATATGTCGAACGTCTTCAATTTATGTGAAAATTCAGGCTCTTCTAGCTCAATGGTCACGCGCAGTGAACGGTTTTTTTGTTGCTTCTGGCTCTAGATGGGATCACCTACTGGTTTATCTTACAGTGCAACATAAAATAAATTAAATTACGTTTTACTGCGTGAAGGCGGGCTACGCGCGAAATAGTTCTTTTCTATCTAGTTGTTGGGCGATGCACCTTGAATATCATAACTTTTCATTTTATATAGCTGGGCCGGTTTCTTCAATGCTTATTTTAGCGTGACAGGCTTATTTCGTTAAGTTCGCCAGAACGATTGCCTTCTGGACGTGCACAAATGCATCTACGCAAAGTACGTCCCCTGCCATCT
The DNA here is from genome assembly GCA_030522465.1 of Rhipicephalus appendiculatus. Lineage (NCBI taxonomy): Eukaryota > Metazoa > Arthropoda > Arachnida > Ixodida > Ixodidae > Rhipicephalus > Rhipicephalus appendiculatus. The sequence continues at coordinate 16,355 of JALIZH010027092.1, forward strand.
GAACCGGTCGACAACTTGCAGCAATTTGCAGCAGCGGATTAGGAGAGAGCTGTCCCTTCAGTAGAAGGGGAAGTCCCGGCTCGGAGGGGAAGTCTAGGCTCGGCGCGGAAATGCACACCGACTCAAGCAGCGCAGGTCTCTACACCTTGCGTTGGCCGTAAAGAGCCGGTCACTATCGAAGGCTGCAGCTAGTTTTTCGTGACCAAAGAAGAGTACCTTGTGATTATTTGGACAAAGCCAAAGTTCCACCTCTTCCTGTACCGCAGGCGCTCGAAATAGGCAGCGTCCACTACGTCTTGTCTCAACTGGCAAGTTTGAACAACCCGTCAGGTCGTCTCGCCCTATCAGTCTTCAAGAATATTCTGTCGGACTTGAGAAGGAAGACGAAAGGCACCATACCGATGAGGCCGGAAGACAACATGCTAGGCACGGTTTTAACGAAGAAAATGCTTCTCAGTCCATTATATTGATCCCTGCACCCCCCCCCCTCATCGCCGACAGCTTTCTGTACCAATGTGGTGTTTTGCTGAGTCCGGAATCGGAGGCGTTGGGAGCTTTCTGCTTCTCACGTGTTCCTGCAGTTCCTCCGGGATCAGCCCGCCTGTGACCAAGCGGCCTCGTCATATGATTACGCCATAATGTGACGTCGCAGTGGCGTCATGATGACGCAATAGTGTGACGACATCACGTGATTATTTTTCATTACTCGTGTGGACGCCGCCGATGTCGACGGTCACTTTTCGCGTTTGATGAGGGATATAAGGCCCGCGCCTTAATAAACACGCCTGACTAACACAACTGCCAAAATATATTGTCAGTGAATTTTTATTAGACTGTTCATAGCAGTTCCCTTCCCTCTAGTGTTCCCATGCTCGGCTTTTTAATTTGTGAGGGAAACTTGTGCTGTGAGCCGTGTCGAAGCACCTCTGGGCAGTCGGCGAAACGATTAAAAAAAATTACACTATCTCCCGCTAAAGGGAACCATGTGTAGATGTGAAGCAGCGGACGCTAACGCTTACACTGGCGGCGGCGTTGACGCTGGCGCTTATCGCAGCGCTGCGCAGGAGAGCAAAATGGGGAGGCGCAAAGCACGCAGTGATGGATCGGTGTTTCCTGCTGGAACATGCCAATCGCTGCTAATGGGCAATGAGAGACAGAAGACTCGGACTGGGCACAGAGACCCGCAGTCCGCTTTTAGTTAACGCGCACGCTGCGAATTTTTATTGTTCAACAACGCACAGGAGAAATCTCCCACCGGCACCACCTTGCAGGTCCAGATCCATTGCCATATATACGGGGTGGCGAGTGAACGGTTGTGCAGCGCAAGCAGTCGGTTTTTCCAACCAAGAAACTCGCTAGCAGACGCTGCCTCCGTCCGTGTCGCGAGGCGAGAGAGGGGGGGGAGCGTAGGAGAGGACAGAGAGGGGGGGACGCGCATGCGCAGTGGGGAGTGGACGCCGCGGGCAGGGATGCCAAGAGGAGAGAGGGGGGAGCGTAGGGAGGGGAGAGAGGAGGGGAGGCGCATGCGCAGTGAGGGTGTGGTTGCCGCGGGGAGGGATGCCTAGAGGAGAGAGAGGGGGAGAGGAGGTTTTTTATTTTTATTTTTTTGAAAGGGTTTGCGCATGCGCAGTAAGGGGGGTCACGCGGCACACCACCACCGCCACCACCACCGGATTAAGCTTCGCCATAAGATGCTTCACATCTAATAAGTACTAAAGCACACTCGTCATAACTGCGATGAAATCGAAGAGATAATGCAGCTAAGGAAGCAAGCTATAGGAGACGTTAATCGTGCGGTTTTAACAGTATCCGTGGTAATTACGATATAAATGCGAAGATAGTAAAGTGCCCGGAAAGGCAACTTGCCGCCGGCAGGTACAAAACCTGCAACCTTCCTCTCGTTCCCTTTATTGGGTTCCTTTATTTATGTGAATACATTTTATTCCTTTTTTTTATATATTCCTTTATTTATGTGAATACAACTTGGGAGTGTTAACCAGCGCCGCTCGCAGCCATGACGAAGAACCCATCATATTCGGTCTCTGCCAGCGGCAAGTTGTCTTTTAGTCCACTTTACTTTCATTACATTTGTATCGTGATTACTGTAATAAAAATAAAGCCGTACAATTAGCGTGCTCCGTACCTTTCCTTGATTCGTTATCTGTTTGCTTTCATTCAGGTTGCATCAATAAAAAAATGCGCGCTTGAAAATTTTCTTCTTTCTGCTTTGCGGCATGGTGAGGATGTGAACGCAAGCGTAGTTGCCAAATGTGCCGCCTTGCTCAAATAGTGGAAAACTATCACTTGCAGTGATCCCAAAAAATTCATTAGGATATCCGGAGCATGACAAACTCGTTTTCTCAACATCTTAGTTTACCTGCCAAGATGCAGTTGAAGTAGGTTATTTAGGGATGTGTGAAGAAGCTAACTGTACAAAGAGAAACTGACAAGAAAGACATTTGGATTCGATATGAAGTGACTGCCCGATTATGACATCAGCCGCAATAAAATGGTGCATAATGGTTTCGTCTATATTGGTAAGAGAAATTCTACTTGGCTTTGTTGCGCAGCCTAAAGAACAGCGAAGATGCCGACAAGGGCGAAGAGAGGCACACAGTAGACAAACGCAGCGCTGACTGCCAAGAAAATGCTTACTTTGCTTGAGCGCAGCTATTTATACTGAGAACCTAACAAAATTATTACAAGATAAATCATCTGGCCAGCCGCAATATGACGTGATGGGGTGAAGGATTCCCTGAAGTCATCATTCAATGACCTTTCCCTTCACTTTCCATCCCATGTGATGTGATAAACAAATAAATCAGATCAATCAAATCAAACGAGTTGTGTTAGCTGCCTATTACTTGCTTTGCGTGAACAAGAGCTGACCTTCCTCAATAACAAAATCACAGTTTTGCTAAAGGGGGAAGTAATGGATGCGATAGCAGCTTATTGTATTGATATAGAAAGAAAGGCTAGCCGCTAACTCTCTGTGACTTCACCTCGCGTAACTCAAGAAGACGATGGTTTAAGGCAGGGGTCGGCAACCTTTTGAGGCGGAGGGCCAAGATGCATGAAAACGACACAGTTGAGGGCCGCAAGGAACATTAGGAGGGGGGTGCAGGCAAAACGTCAAAATTTGCCGAATTGACCAATTTTAAATCTGGATTAGAAATCATGTTTATTTTAAGCACGCTTGTCACAAATGTGCAATCAAACATAGGTTACAAGCGAAAATCCCATTTTAGGTCAAAACTGCCATGTCGACTTTCAGATAGGAAGTAGCAAGGGAAAGTGGGGAGGGGGGTTTTGACGCCGTGACGGGGGCCGCATGCCGCCAGCGGGCCGCAGGTTGCCGACCCCTGTTTTAAGGGGAATACAGCCGATGTAGGGACCGAAGTGGTCTTCATGTTGTCAGTTCTTTTAGCGCGACATAAGCGATGAGAGCAAAGCAAGCTTACGAGCCCTCTCTTGAAGACTGCCGAGATAGCGCGCGCACCAGCGACCACGCCCTTCGAGTGACGCAGCTCCTCTCCCCAGCACCTGGCACCCCTACACGCTTTCCTCGAAAGACGGGTGGGGCGTTTCCTCTCTGCTTGATGATCAATCTACGGCAAGCCTCGCGCGCGTAATTATGTTAGCGCATGCACCCTCTGTGCGACGGAGACGGCCGGCTTGTTTAATCTCCTCTTCAGCCTCTTTCGTCGCCCGCGCTGGTGAGCTTTTACTCGCGGGTAGAACATACTATGCGCGGGATGGTGTTATTAATTTGGACTTTTTACCGAGAATGACGGCAACGCCAACAAAAAAGACCTGCATAGGTGCATTCTTGATAATTTTGTCAGATATGCAGTATGCATCGCTGCGTCCATGTAAAATAAAAGTTTCTTTGAAATTCAGCACTGGGTTTATCTGCTGTCTCTTTGTCCTCGTCGGTATCTACGCTGTTCCCTTCATTGCGTTGTACCACTCACTGATGCACAGCAGAAACACAGAAAACCATCGTTAAAATATTTAGCTTTCGTTGGAATGATGTCGCCATGATACGCAATGGAATCCAGAAATTCTTTCACAGTACTAGAATATTGCTCATAAATCTCAACAGATGTGGAGATCTTAATGTAAGAGAAGTGCACCTAATTACGTATAACTTACCCATCTTCCCCTCCGGATTCTTCTTTCGCTGACTACAACATTCTTTTTCAAGGAACTGCCGAACTTTAATAGTTCATTTTCTTCATAATTAGCCTTAATACGTGCCTGTACGTAACTCAGCAAAGAAATGAAGAGTAAAATGTATATAAAGAGCAGGTTGCACATTCTTGTATGGTATGCTAGTTTTGAGAAACCTACTGGCATGTTCTAAAATTAGTCGCTTTTATAGCATATTCATAAGGTTCCGTCAAACCAACATATGCGCAGATTGAATAGATCGACACGAAGTCAGAGAGTTGAGTGCCAGGAAATGAAAGGAAAGCAAAAAAAAATTTTTTATGGCGCTTCATAAACTCATGCTTCATCTTGCACTATGACAATACATTCAGAACAGATGCCACACTCATTTCTATATTTTTAATCTGCCGCACAATATAGGGCTTAGGTAAGGCTTGCAAAACTTCGAATTGTCGGCACTGAGTAACGAAAGAGCTACGATGACTCACACAGGCAAGCATATTAGTAGGTGAGTAAGAATAACGTCCCAAAAGTGGCGAGAAAATGTCGCCACATGAAGCTGTATTACATTGTAGAGCTGCGATAGAGTGATGAATACTGTCTCGTTGCTGTCCTTTAACGTAGCTTATAAGATGAGCTAGGTGCCTCTCCGCTGTTAGTATCTTTTTCTTTGACAGACAATGAGGATATGGTCAACTGCTGCTGAATGTAATAAAGTGTGGCGTACTTTTCTTCTTCCTCTGGCGCATAACAACTTGGCACGTGAACTGGTAGTGGGGTTCTGCTAGAGAAGGAAGAAGAAGTAGTTCCGAGAATGGCGTGCACGTACAATAAACCACTCTGCGTTTCCTAAACCGTGCTTCAGAGTGCTACAGTAACTGGTGACCCGAACTACGAGCACGACCTTCTATGGAGCAGCGCGAGCATCCAGACGACCTACACCCTGGTACTCCTACCACGGCAACAGGCCAGGTAACCACTTCGAGTGTCGTAGGAGCCACTACCACCATAACGCTACCGCAGCTGTGGCTTGCCGATCCCTCGTTATGGTTCGTACAAGCCGAGAACAAGTTCCGCATTCATCGCGTCACGTCAGAAGTTCGCAAGTACGAGCTACTCCTCGAAGCGTTGCCGCCACAGGCAATGGCCGAGATACGCGACATCCTCGCGCAACCGCTTGGTGAAACGCCGTATACGACAGTCAAACAGACTCTTCTCCGCCGCCTCGTTCAGCCCGCACATCGGCGCATTCAACAACTCCTGAACAACGAAGAGCTTGGAGACAGACGTCCCACCCAATTGGAGACAGTCGTCCCACAGACGACCAGCCTGACCGCAGTTTCCCAACACAGACGCCATGCTACTACCACCGACGTTTTCGTGCTGCGGCTCGTCGATGTCTGTCACCCTGTTCGTGGCGCATGGGAAACGCTCAGGCCGATCGTCAATAACAGCGGCGGGCGATCACGGCCAATCATCAAGCCGCCTCTTCTATATAACCGACCGAACCACAGGACTGCGCTTGCTGGTGGACACTGGGGCAGAGGTCAGCATAATTCCTGCTTCCAAGGCTGACCGGCGTCTCCGCGAAAAGTCAACTCCTCTACAGGCGATCAACTCTTCTGTCATCGCAACTTACGGACAGAAGTCTCTGACACTCGATCTCGGCCTCAAGAGAAAGTTACAATGGCTATTTTGGATAGCTGACGTTCGCTATGCCATCTTAGGAGCCGATTTCTTGAGACATTTTCATCTGCTCGTGGATATGAGCCGCTGTCGCCTGGTGGATGGCATTACCGGTTTGTCGGTCAACGGTTTTCTGTCACAAGCCACGGCCCTAAACCCCACTTTCGTGAAGCTACCTACCTCGCCGTATACAGCTCTCCTCGACGAGTTTCCGGAGATTACTACACAGTCTCCGATGGATAAGCCCCCCTAAGCACTCTGTGACCCATTGCATCGTTACCACAGGACCACCTGTTCACTGCCGCCCTCGCCGACTTGGTCCCGATAAACTTCGAGTTGCTCGCAATGAGTTCGAGCACATGTTGCAATTGAAGATCATTCGCCCGTCATCAAGCTCGTGGTCGTCGGCACTGCACATGGTTCCCAAGAAGAACAACGACTGGCGGCCCTGTGGTGATTATCGTGCACTCAATGCGGTCACCGTTCCAGACCGATACCCGTTACCCAATATTCAGGACTGCACTGCCTTTTTAACCGGCACAACAGTATATTCGAAGATTGATCTCGTGAAAGCTTATCACCAGATCCCCGTTGAGCCTTCCGACATCCCCAAAACTGCTATAACTACCCCATTTGGCCTTTTTGAATATTTAAGAATGCCTTTCGGCTTGCGCAACGCAGCTCAGACATTTCAGCGCTTTATAGACGAAGTCACCAGAGGTCTGCCATTTTGTTTCGCCTATATAGATGACCTTCTCGTCGCCAGCAAGGACGCTGAAACACACAAGGCTCATCTACGCCAACTTTTCAGTCGACTTCGGGACTACGATCTGGTCATCAATGTTGAAAAATGCCAGTTTGGCGTCGCCGAGATCGCATTCCTCGGACATCGCATCACAAAAGATGGCATCACTCCTCTACCTGACAAAGTTGAGGCTATCATCGACTACCCCCCCCCACCAAAGTCCGCACGCAGTCTGCGACGTTTTCTCGGACTCGTAAATTTTTATCGCCGTTTCATCCCGACATGCTCTACACTGCTGAAGCCGCTTGAAGCACTACTGTCTACTTCGAAAGCTGAGTCGGCCGCTCTTCCGTGGGACACGGTCGCTGATGAAGCTTTCGCCGCCGTTAAGACCCAGCTCGCCAAAGCCACTCTCCTACATCACCCGTCACCAACTGCTCCCACTAGCCTCATGGTGGACGCTTCCTCAGAAGCAGTTGGAGCCGCTCTTCATCAACGGATCAATGGTGCATGGGCTCCTATCTCCTTCTTTTCCCGAAAGTTACGCGACACTGAGCGCCGATACAGTACTTTCGGACGGGAGCTCCTCGCGGCCTACCTTGCGGTGAAGCACTTCAGGTACTTTCTCGAAGGGCGAGAATTTTCCATTCTCACCGACCACAAGCCACTTGTTTCGGCTTTACGTTCCTGCAGTGCCACCCATACTCCTAGAGAGCTTCGGCACCTCGCTTTCATTGCCGAGTTCACCACAGACATACGCTACGTCAAAGGCAGCCTTAACAGTGCAGCGGACGCTCTTAGTCGCATTACCATCAACGCCGCAAGCCCCATCGACCTTTCCTTGTCTTCAATCGCCGAGGCACAAGCATTGGATGATGAGCTTCCACGAGTTCGATCATCTACATCCCTCCGACTAGAGCAAGTTAGCTTTCCCGACCACGACGTCACGCTCTGGTGCGATGTTTCACACAACTGTACTCGCATCTATGTTCCTTCAGATCTGCGTCGTGCGGTTTTTGATACCCTGCACTCAATCTGCCATCCAGGCGTACGAGCTACGCAACACCTGGTCACAGAACGCTATGTCTGGCCGCGCATACGCGCTGACATTCGTGACTGGGTTCGCACTTGCACAACGTGTCAGCGTATCAAGGTACAACGGCACACCAAGCCTCCATGGGGAAAATTCCCGCTCCCTGATGCACGGTTCGACACCATTCATCTGGACATCGTCGGACCTTTGCCACCATGCCGTGGATATACGTATTTGCTTACGTGTATTGATAGGTACACAAGGTGGCCTGAAGCAGCTCCAATGCCTGACATCACGGCGGAGACAGTTGCTCGTACTTTTCTGTCTACCTGGATTAGCCGTTTCGGTGTGCCATCAACGGTGACTACTGATAGAGGCAGACAGTTTGAGTCCGCACTTTTCACTTCTGTGACATCCCTTCTGGGTTGTGCGCGCATTCGCACCACTGCGTATCATCCTGCAGCGAATGGCATCGTAGAGAGACTACATCGTCATTTGAAAGCAGCACTCGCCTCTCAGCCTCATGCCGAAGATTGGGTATCGCACCTCCCCATCGTGCTGCTCGGCCTTCGGTCAACGCTGCGACCAGAACTTTCCTGCTCGGTAGCCGAGATGGTTTATGGCTGCACACTCCGTTTGCCGGGTGACCTCGTCAATCCCGTAACTACGCAGTGTGTTTCGGATCCATCATCTTTCGTCCAGCGTCTGCGGGTCTATATGCAAAACTTACGCCCATCACCAACTTCGGCTCACACGACTAAGCACGACGTTTTCCTGCCGTCAAACCTACAGACATCCTCACACGTTTTCGTTCGTGTTGACGCGCCTCGTCGTGCTCTTCAGCCTCGCTATGATGGTCCTTTTCCAGTCATAAAACGTTCCGAACATCATTTTACAATCCTGCGCAATGGGCGCGAAGACACAGTAACAATTGAAAGGATCAAGCCGGCACCCACTATCAACAGCTCCGTATGACAACCTCTTCAAGTGTCAATGGCCACTTGTCCGCAGGGGGGGCCCACCTGTGGCGTACTTTTCTTCTTCCTCTGGCGCATAACAACTTGGCACGTGAACTGGTAGTGGGGTTCTGCTAGAGAAGGAAGAAGAAGTAGTTCCGAGAATGGCGTGCACGTACAATAAACCACTCTGCGTTTCCTAAACCGTGCTTCAGAGTGCTACAAAAGTATCTTTGGAGTGTGTCGCGTTCTCGTTTACTTAGTCAACACCTGTTGCAGCGACCACTGAAGGTGTGGACTTAGCGAGCTGATGGAAGTCTGCAAAATACAGAAAGAGTGTTTTCGTAGCTTTCATGCATGAGCTGAAAAATGGGCGGATACATGCTTGATAATATTTTAGAAGCGAAGCATCTTATGCTCGGGGCTATGTCCGTCCCTCCCGCGTCCCGCGGGAGGGACGGACCCCATTCTTTAATCTGGCTTGCATGTGTTTGGAGGGGGCTTAGTCCGTCCCTCCTTCCCGCGTAACACACCACCATTATGCGAACCAGAACACTGTAGTAATATGAAGGCCGTCAACCCTACCACAGTCATCAGAGTCATGGCCGAGAGCACAGAGAGGCTGCTTAGCAATGGCTAGGCAGCTGGTGTGTGTCGCCCAGGTTGACCCCACTCCTTGAGTCATGGCCGAGAGAACAGAGAGGCTGCTTAGCAATGGCTACGCAGGTGGTGCCTGTCGCCCAGGTTGACCCCATTTCTTAATCTTGCTTGCATGTGTTTGGAGGGGGCTTAGTCCGTCCCTCCTTCCCGCGTCCCACACCACCACAGCGCATGCGCGTCGCCTCCCCCTCTCTCTCCAACGCCCACCCCCTTTCTGTCCTCTAGGAATCCTCTACTCTACGGAGCGGCCCCCGCGTCCCACACCCCCCCACAGCGCATGCGCGTGCCCTCCCCCTATGCTCTCCTACGCTCACCCCCCTTCCTCTCCTCTAGGATTCATCTACTCTACTGAGCGGCGCCCGCGTCCCACAGCGCATGCGCGACCTCTCCCCCCTCTCTCCTCTAGGAATCCTCTACTCTATGGAGCGGCTCCCGCGTCCCACACCCCTACAGTGCATGCACGTACCCTCCCCCCTCTCTCTCCTCTCCTACGGTCCCCCCCCGTTCTTTCCTCTAGGAATCCGCTACGGAGCGGCGCGCACGACAGGTGGTGCGGCAGCTGCATACTCCGCTGGGGGGCGCCGCGGTAGTTCCGCGGTATGAAAATGACGGAGCGCGCGCGCCTCATTCTCTCTCCTGTGCAGCGCCGCGATGAGCGCCCGGACCGCTGCCGTGAAACGAGAGCGGCGACGTTCCTCCCGCTCAAGCTAATTATCTCCCCGCTGCTTCGCATCCACACATGGTTCCCTTTAGCGGGAGATGAGGAATTTTTTTTCTTCATAATGACGAGATCAGCGTGGTGGTAACAAAGGTAAGCAACTGTCTGCACAAAATGTTTCACGAGCGTTTGCTATATGGATACTCTCGGCTGATTTTTGCTACACACACACACACATATATATATATATATATATATATATATGAAACGTACTATGAAAGATAAATATGAAGAAGAAAGTTCTAACGCACGCGACCAGGGATTCTAGCTACCGACCCCTCGCTCCCCAGCGCGCTGCCTTAGACAACTATATCACGCACCATGCTTGCGCCGGCATGTTAACGGCAAGCTATCTCTCTCTCTCTCTCTCTATATATATATATATATATATATATATATATATATATATATATATATAGATATATATGCACCATTTAGCGCTGGAGGTATGCAAGTCTCAAAGAAGCTTGAGGTTGTTTTCAATCACGCAACGCTTCTACATTTTGTTTGAATTTCAAAACGACCCATGAGACGCATACGAAAAGGTAGCCCCTTTCTGTGCCCATTCGTGATGTGTAACGAAAAAAATAAAATGAAAACACCGCCCACACCTTGCGTCAGACACCACCACGTGGCAAGAGACGCCGAGGGGTCATTCCGCGCGCCGAAATTTCAAAGAAAAAGAAATATCTAAGAGCGTCGGGTTCTACGTTGTTGACACTTGCAGCGCTTTGCTTTAACACAAAGGCGTAACAACTGTGATCGTTGTTAGTTCACGCTTGTCCTCTGTATACCTGCGTGTCCTTTTCGAGCGTCCTTCTTTGCGCTTCAGCGGGAACCTGCAAGGATCGAGCTGCTCGTCGATCTGCGTGTGACATTCCAATTTCTTTCTATCACATTCAGTGCTTCGCCATTGCGGCGAAACTGGGACTTTGTCTTCAAGGAGGGTTAAACTTTCCCATGTTTGCTTTGTTCTTACCTCCAAAACAACGTAATATCTAGTGGTAGTGCTTCAGTGGAAATGTGGCACACGCCACCTAGAAGAGGTCCACGACACGCAATTCATAAAGAATCACCGACGCTGGCAAGCACCATCCAGCTACTTGCACGCTGCCAGTGCTACTCCCAAAATACGGATTGCTTGCCGAGAAACAAGCAAGAAAATGACCATTACCGCAACCACGACAAAGAGACACCAAGGTAATTGTAAGTGGTAGCGAAGCTTCCATAGAAAGACGTAGGTCCAAAAAAAATGGCCGCTGATCAGCTGCTAATGAGGCTTTGCGCCAACTGTGTGAGGAGGGAACACTTGGGCGGAAGAAAAAATAATGTTGGTGGTGCGCGATACCCGGTAAAAATTGGCGCCATTTCGTTGGCACTAGAGCAAAATGGTTTCGTAAGCCCCTGAACGCTAAGGGGTCACGTCATTGCCATTCTACGCTAGCCGGCGTGGCCTCCACGAGCGCGTTTGATGTCAACACCTGCTAAATTAACATATACTCATCACTAGATAGTGGTGTTCAACCGTAATGCTGTTTATTTCACCTTGGTTTTGCCATGGGCCGGAAACTCCCTATATCTCACAAGTGTAGAAGCTTGGGCCAGTTGTTCTGGTTTCCTAATGGCGAATTTTACAGCGCGTGAACATAAAAAAAAAAATGTGACAGAGTAGAAAAGAGCGCTGACTTCCAACTCAACACTGTTGGAAGTCAACGCTCTTTTCTACTCTGTCTTATTTTTTATATGTTCGCGCACTGTGAAATTCGCCATCATGAACCTCTATTGGGACGCGCTCTCGTATGCTGGTACGCAACGGCAGGGCCGCTTTCACCACTGGTGGCTGCCGGGTGTCGGAGTAGAGATTAATTCAGAAACAAAAAAAAAATTTCATGACGTCACTGGGGAAAATAGCAAATAGAGGGAAAGGGCGCGGAAACCGAGAGGAGGTAGGTTGCCGCGGAAGCTTTCCATTCCCACTTCGCATGCAAACGTAATGTGCTTATGCTCTCTTGCAGGTACGCTGGCCGCTCGGGCGAGGCGGCCAATCGTTAAATTAACCATTTTTAAAAATTTTCTCCTGTATTGTGAAGTGGACAATCTTAAGCTGACCAATTTTTAAACAAGAGAGAGCTCGACCAACACAAGTAAAATTTAAATCTTTTTTTTGTTAATCCCCTATTTAATAATAAAAGCAGACATGCACGTATTGTGAAAGTGTCAATTTGTAGAAGCAGCTTCAATTCACAACGGAAATATGCACATAGATGGCAAAAGCTGAACCCAGAATATCTGTATCAATGCGAAAATGAACAGTCACGAGCAGGCGATGTCCTACTTGACTCAATCACGTCTGTTATGACGGCGCACATAATTTTTCTCACAGAACTTCATTACCATACAAGACAGAAGTTAGGGGAAAGACGGAGGCGTGAAGTGATGAGAAATTGTTGAACAGGGAATCTCGCTGGAGACAATTTTTCGCCAAGCTGACTTGTCTTCGTCAGGGTAGCAACATTGCATTGATGATGAAAAGTACACTGGTAAAACGTTGGCTCCAACGACACTCCCTGTTAAACAATTTTTCAAAGCATCAGTGAGTCCATTACATATATTTAGGTGGCAGTACTAGAAGTAAAGGCACGCGAACTTTCACACTGTTTACATGCATTTCCATGAACAGGAAGGATCCTGTAATTGCTTCACACCATTTGAACTACATGCAAAAAGCAAAAGCTGAACAAACTGGGTAGCCGAACCAAGGCGCCTTTCATTAAACGTATTTTGCCGGCAATCGGTAGGTTGTCATCATGACGAATTAGTCTGCCACGCTACGCTTATGTCAGTCCAGTCAGGCTTGCAGATAACTGGGTGGGTTTACACATGTACTTATGCACAATGAATATCTGCTCAAAAATGGACCCAAATGCTTGTGCTCACCTGTTGTCACTAGGAAACCTGAAAAAGCTTCGCGGAACTGGAAATCCCTGGGTTAACACGCCACACAGCCGCTCAAAACATGTTAAGCCCCGATTTAGCCATCTTCATGTAATGCATGGTTGACCTGCTCGGCTTGGTTCACTGTGGCTTCCATTCGCTGCACGCCATATCAAATATGTTATATTTCTCATATTCATACTTTGCATGAAAACTGAGCGAGATAACTGAGCTCGTTCCGACTTGTGATATCGCTGAGCGAATGGCAAGAGTGAGCGAAGGAAAGCGCTACGACAACAAGTCAATCAGTTCCCGTGCTTCGCGGTATTGAAAATTCATAAAGTAAGAAATACAAAGGCAAATAAAAAAAGAAGAGTTTAGTCTCAATCAAATTGCTTTATTTGCTGAAACTTGTGCAAGATAATAAATGCGAACATACACATCAACCTCACTTCGATCGACGAGATCTTAGGATGCCCGGCAACCACTACGAGCCCACATGTTCATTGAAACCTGAAGTGGTGCTCAGTATCCCGGGCTGGGTTTTACTAGGAAACCTATCCTTGGCATATCTTTCTTAGCGCGATTAAAGCAAGCATCAGCAGCGCACCTATTTTATCTGAAGCGTATATTTGCTTCGCATATACGCAGGTTCCCAAAACTGTGCATTCCTTTTGCGATTCCGTTCTAACAAGAAGAAATGACGCGTAGTAACTCCAAGATTATGACAGTTCAATTTTATTCCAGGATTACAAGAACGCAATTTGATCACAAGGAACATCAGGCGTTGCAATATGTACAATACAAAAAGTGCGTGGACGCAATGCGCACTATATAGTGCCTTATGCACCGGTAAATTGACCTTACGTGCAACGCAAAAACGGCGTGCCAATTGGAGCGCTAAAGATAACTTCGCGATCTGCTCACCGGTAACACGAAATACAGCAGGCACTTCGCGTTCATGAAGGAAACAAGGCAGCAGAAATACTGGTTCATGAAAATACGGCGAGCACACTATTCCGAACCGTTCACTGCCCCGGTCTCTTACGTACAATATATTGGTCGCCAGGCGTAGTACGCGTCTTGCTATTCCACCCTTGCGCAGCAAATCGTTGCCGTGGTTTCCGAGGAGAGCGTTGCGCGTTAAATATTAGCCACATCGTCTTGTAGGACACCATGGCAGTCTGCCCCTGGACTCAAGACGTTGAAACGTACCATGATGGAACGCACCTCGCGAATTCGCCACCCCAGAAATTCAGTTCTCACCACAATTATTGAGGAACACATGCCAATGCGAAACACGAGAGCACGTGTTTCGCATTGGCTATCCCATTCGAGCGTCCGTCCGTCCTATATACTAGTCGGCGACTTCAACGTAGACATCTCCCTGCCTTTCTCCTTCGTTTCTCTCCCTCTCTCTCTCTCAACGTCGACATTATGGACCTTAGGACCTAGCTTCGCCCACTCGTCATCATTCACTTTATGGAGATGCGCGCATGTTTTCTTTCTATTTAAACGCTGTCATTGATTCTTTGAACACGGTACCAAAATAAAATATTTCGGAAGGTAAATATGTCCATTGTGCAACATAGAGATTGATACGCTCTTGAATAAAACTTGGCTTTTGCTATTAGTGTTTGTTCTCTCCTCACCTATTCCCCCCCCCCCCTCCCAAAGATGCCACACTGGGTTTTTCTGGTTATTGCATGATTCACGCTGCGATAGAAGTTGATCGCCACGAATCGCTAAATCTCTATGTTGTTGCAAATATTTGCCGCGACCGAGAACGCCTTCATTGTAATAATATTTTCCAGACGATTGCAATAGCTAGTGGAGCACATGTGCACATCATTCTTTTCTTATTTGTACATGCAGTACACAGTAGCCTTGGGGACAGCGGGTGAGCTATTGAAACATTCAACAAATAGACGTCGTAATAAATTTTGGAATCCCAAAGTTTATAAACATTGGATGTCGCCTGAAAGAAAATAAGTTCCGACAAAAGCATTATCTACCGCATAATGTAAACATAATGTATTGATCAAATGAAAGCTTTTGCTAAAATATCACTGCTCGAACTTGTTCAACGCGACATTTGTGTTCGGGTTCGCAAGTCACATTCCATCGCTCCTCATGTACAACTATAAGAACAGCTATAACTTCATGATCACCTTTTCTTCACGTGGCCTGTCTCTTGTTTTCAGAAAAACTAAAACAACATTGTCACAGATCGTACGCCTGAATGAACATCTCAAAAGCTCTAAAGAAAAACAACCGTGCTGAAGGAAAACTTCGTTGTTCGCTATTCCCGCTGTCACTTTGAACTACACATGTTTGATAGAACTGTGAGAAAGAAAAAGGGGGAGAGATGTTTCTTGTCATCAAATGTTATTATTAGTTAGCAGTAATGTTTGTTAATTTAGTAATGTAAAGCTCATGGTAAACATCATTTAATTGAATAGCCGTTTGGATGAAATGTGCGCGTGAAGAGGTGATCGGCTCTGCGTTTCGGTCCTGCCCACTCGTTTGTCACAAGCTCTGTATACATTATTTCTTGAAACTACTGCAGAAAAAACACAATATGAATGTCGTGTAGTGGAAGAAGTTTCCTTAACATATGTAATATTGCCTGGCAGAAGCGTGGAATAACGCCTCGCGTCAAAACATGTGAATTGAGCAACTAGTGGGTGTCTTAAAGGCCCACAAAGCGCTCAGACATATTTAATCATCATCAACAGCAAAAGAATCAACAAAATGAACGGCTGGGTAGGTGTGCGTGTTGCCGTACGGATGCCTAGTGGGCCCTACGCTGATTCGCAAAAGGAATAATCATGGCGTAGTGGGCACTTAACTGTACTTGCAGTAAGCACTCTAAAATTCCTTTAAAATGCCAATGTAATGCGCACAGTCGTTCATTTTCTTACGGCATGGTTGGGGTATGCACCGAGAAGCAAAGCCAGGTTAGGAATTGAGAAGGCAATGAGTACGAGACCTGATTACGCTATTGCGTTCTACTCTTGAACGCGAAGCTCAAGCGTCCTCCGAGTTTTTACGCTAATGGACTGATGAGGCGACTCACTCAGGGTCACTCTGGTTCAGGTCAAGCCGTGAGTCTAATTACTCAGCCGCATTACTGAGCTGTGAGTCTCGCTGAGAAGTTTAGTGAGTCTGAGTCCGAGTTAGTCCGGTTGAGGAAAATGTTGGTGACTCTGAGTCCGAGTGAACCCACAGGGAAACATATATTTCATGAGTGAGTCTGTGCAAACTCCACTTTTTTTGCCGACTTATGAATACAGCTGTCATGGCGAGTAATACACCTAATATAGGTGTAGGTATATGTTCGCAAGAATCGAAAAGATAGTCAAGCTGGTCGTTTTTGTGCATACGCTAATGCTCGCACAATTATCATCTTAGCTACGAGAGGATGTTATGAGCATGGTGCGTCAAGGAGCACCTCTCAACGCGGCAAGTTACCGGTTTTCGTCTACTAATTGAGGTACCACAATGGCGGTGCAGTGTGCCTCGTGTTAATAAAGTAGACCCGAAAGTCTGCCGCAAGTACTTTACAAGTCTACTTCACGGGGAGAACGCTATTCGGGACGTACTCCCGGCAGTTCTGTCATCTGCTTGTGATACACGTAAACAATAACGAGTGCATTGTGTCCACTCCCCCCGACAGTAATTTCTGTGATTTAGGACGCATGGAGGACGCAAAGCTCGCAAAGTTGTTGTTGACTCGTCCGGATAATGTCTATTGCGGTAGGGCTGGCTTTATGATGATCAATGACGAAAACTTCACAATCAATGGGAAATATATTATGAGCGTTGTCGGACTATGGTGTGTAAAGAGCGTTAACACCGCATACCAAGCAAACAAAAAACGTCTCAAAATCGTCTCATTACTTCTTTAATAGAGAATCGTTTTGCCACGTCGTTGAGAGTAGGAAGAGTTTTCTAATCTGACTTCATTGCGGTGAGATAAGCGACATATGTTCATGAACGGAAGCTGTGGTGACACCAGCCGAGGCAGCACGCCGGCATCGGGCCGATTTTGGCCCAAGGTTGGGAAACATCGGCAGAAATATTGGTCCTGCCTTGGATTTTGGTGTTTCACTGCACCAAAGAGTGCCTCGTCGCAATATTTGCACTTCTTGAATTTACACTTCTTTCCTTCATTCATAGCGAGGGTCTCGTTCTGGCAGACTTGATGCCTTCAGGTAGTATACCAGGAATTATTAGTCAGCTGCCAGCTCATAATAGGACCACGTGCTACGTGACTCCTACGGGCAAAAAAAAAAAGTGTTCCACACTCTCCGCAATGGCGACAGGCGGCACCGACTGACGCTCTCGCGTTTAAATCAACATATATACCTTATAAAGTGGACGGAGTGATGACCGCCACCCTACCTCAGTGGTAGAGCATCGGACGCGTTATTCGAAGGTCGCAGGTTCGGTCCTTGCCGGTGGCAAGTTATCTTTTCGTCCACTTTTCTTTCTTCACATTTACATTACACTTACTTGTAATAACATCTCCTACACTTTCCTTGGCATCGTTGTCTGTTAGTTCTCATTAATATTGTGTTTAACAGAACAAACGAGCCCTTGAATTTACACTTCTTTCCTTTGTTGCAATATAGGAAGGTAATGATGGTCAAATGTTGGCAAGGATGGTTATAGCCAACATTGTCCGCCTAACATATCTCCACTATAGGCAAAGATGTGTGAGAGAAATTACGGCAAGAGTGTTTTCCTTGCATGGTTTACAAAGTTTTGTGCGCGATCTGCGACTGTGTCTACATCAGTCAATCCGGAAACTTCAAGCGAAAGCTGAAGTAGCACTCCAATGACGTGAAAAATGATAAAGTATCTGCTAACGCCCTCGCCAAACATGCGCAAACCTCAAATAATGAAATAGACTGGCGGAAGCAACGTGTCGTCGCTATGGAGAAGGACCGGACTTCCAGATTGTATCAAGAATTCCTGACAATACAAACAAGACAAATCACGCTCAGCCTCACGGACGGTAATCTGTCCCCCGGATACGCAAAATGTTTAGGTCACGTGTGTCTTGGTTAATCCTATAACCTATGTACACTCCTAGTTTCGACCCCGCGCTTTTATTGTTGACAAGGTTCCCGTTGCGAGTGCCAAAACACCAATGCATATTTATTATCTTCTGGTCGGCATGTTCCTATTTTTATTGAATGATTCTTCCCAAACAGATGGGTGCCCGCGAATCTTTAATTTCAAGGTTAATGAGGCTTCATTGTCAAATAAAGAGCAGGACCAAATCGACAGGTGATAATATTTGGGGATACAAACAACTTTGAAAAGCAGACCGTTGTCATTTAGGTCCATCCCTTCCAAAACTTCTGCAAACAACGTAGGAAAATAGCAAGGTACAGCGCAGATTTGTCAGCGCAAAAAAAAAAAAATGAAGAGTGTTTTACGGCATCTGTATATTAGCGTGTTCTAAAAAACCGAGAAAAGCGAGACACATGTTCACTTGCAACGTAAACAACACAGTCATTTCGAACAAAATTTACGACTAACACAGGAAAGAATCACCAAGCTCAACCGCAAATGCAATTTGCAAGTGTCGACGACGAACCAAAAAAAAAAAAATTGGGGGGACCCTTAAGCTTCGCCTTTAAGAGTAGAACGCGATAGCGATATCCTGTCCCGAGCGCGTACTTCAACCACTTAGTGCATACTTGCTATGCACCCCCTATGTGGTCTTAAGAGAATACGCGCAGTAAGGTGTGTCTTTTGTAATGGGTGGCCGGATTTAAACTACGAAGTCGTTATGATAGTCACATGTTCTGACGTCTGATGGCAATCTACGCTGGTACCACGCAATACTACTGGGATATTACAAGTTACATAGCGAGGCCTATATAAAGGACGCTTGCGTTTGCGAAGCATGAAAGTCATTTTCACTGCCTTTCCAAGCAGAGGAAGTTATTTTCACTGTATTTCCAAGCATAGGCGGGGCTGTGTGGACACCTGCTGCAAACACCTGCTTGCCACGCAGACGGCCTGGGTTCGATCCTCAATCGGACGCGGAAATATTTATTTTATTTGCATCTTTCTCATTTTTTCAGTCACGGACAAGATGATAATTTTTTGCTCGCAACCAACGACAACGACGTTGACACCGACGCCGGAATTTCTGCGAAACGAGCGCTTTAATGCTACGGCGTTAAAAAATGCAAAAAATTGAGGGATGATACCGAAATGTCGGAGCTACATTGTTCACAGAGTGCGTTTGCTGCGCTACCAGCGTCATTGCATTACCTTCTATGGAATGTGCTTTTCTCCTTTCAATATCAATCTTATATGGCACATATGGCCCATGTTAGCATTTAACGAAGACACGGGGCTCCAACAACACATGTTTTGATGACGCTCAGGATTGTCTGTATGTGTTCCGTTTTGTTCTTTTCCTGGCCTTTCATATTTTTTTTCGTTAGGCTTTATTGCTTCCCGTAAATACGTCAGCTTCATGGAATGTTTAGTATTCGACTTCAGATTGATACCGCGTAAAGAGCCTGATCGTCTATGGTGAATCAACTCGAGGTTCCAAGAGAGAGTGGAAGCGAAACTGTGATGCCGTTTTCTGCGCCTAACAGGTGGTGTAGTGCACTAGTAACATCTACTTATACGGGAGATGTGAAAACGCTGAAGTCCTGAAAAGTGCGATAGCGTCCATACGAACACATGGCATGATTTTTAGAATATCCTGAATTGCTCGCTTCATTCTATATGCATCTCAACTTAGAGTATGTAGATGGGTCACCAGCATCGTACATGTTTCGAACATCGTGACCATTCTACTTAGGGCTCATCTATCAGCATGACAAAAGTTTCTCTCTTTAGAAAAGAAATGACTGAAAAATTTTGTGGCATAGCTCTTTGCATTTATATGCCAGATGCATATCATAAAAAATCCACTCAGAAAATCAAGTCGATGTAAGTCTTCACAATTATGCTTACTTTACGTCAAATATTTTGTCCTCTTCACCAGGTACTATTTCTGCGCGAAAAAATGAAATAAGGAGTTCACCACGATTCACGAACACTACGTCCGCATTCTTCAAACTGCACCAACCATGAATCAAAGTGCTTATAACACTTCGCTTCATGTTACCAGGAAGCCTCGATGAAAGGACAGCTCTAGAAATGTCGACCACCACGGTGGGTCGCTTTCCTTTCTTGGCTTCCGAAAGTTGTGAATCATACGTTCCCTAATAGGTATGGTGGTTTGTGAGTCTCATTCTTGAAGACAAAGATAATCGAAGGCAACTTCATTTCCCTCGACTGTTCTAAATTGTGAAAAAATGATCCGGTTGAATTAGCGGTTATTTCGCTTTAATTTTCAATGACTATATCTTTTTTCGGGAGCCTTCGTGTCCGGGACCTTGTTATGTTACTACCTCTGATTTATGTTCGTCATGCAGTGATTTCACGCCATACCAATTCTGGCATTTATCAAGCTTGCGAAGCGACCGCGAACACACCATGAGTGTGGCCTGTGACTCATGCTGTATATGACATGCGTGTCACATTTTTTATGTATTTGCCTGTGATTTGTGTCCAGCATTCGGTTACGTCGCGCAAGGTCAGTTTTGTGTATTCTGACGGGGTTCTGAGGCAGAAGAAGAGTGCATCAAGACTTGGAAATGGGCAGCTCTTCATTTGGATGACCTCTTGCCCAAAAATAAAATGTCAATGTACAAGCAATTCACACGGCGAGAACAGTGGGCGGCCGTTGAGAAATATGATGATCAGTGTAACATGCCGTTTTTCATAGATCTGTCATCGAATCTTGCATTATTATTTCTGGTGTTCTAGTAAACTCTCGCATACACTTCAGTATTCGCGTCCTGCGAGTTATCTTAACAGATTGACCTCAAACAATCGCGAAGCCTCCCAATAAATGCGGCGCGGACTGCGTCGATGGTTGCAAGTAGTTCTCGAACGTGAAACCTGGATCCACATAAAATAAAGCAATAAGTACACATGGCAACGTCCGCCTCTGGAAAAACGCGTGGCCCCTATGCTTAAAAGAACCTGCTGGCGAAGAAATGGATGAGATATGAAAGAACAGTCATAATGCAATGGAAACGAGGGCCCTCGGGCTCCTTAACGCGCTTACGATGACTCAAGGCGCATGACTTCACGTCGTACACTGCGCCACTGAGAGTTTCCTATGCTCTCTGGAACAGCCTCGTGGGCCAGCGGGTCAAGACGTCGAAGTGCCTTGTAAGAACCGACGCATCGGCGAAGCTTCTCGCTATGTCCACGCCGGTATATGGGCGTCCAGACCTTCGCATGGTCACCGGGTGGGTATTCCATATGACGTCGTCGAAGTTTACAGCGACGGCTGTCGATGCGCAGCTGTTTCTTGATACGCAGAGGGGCGAGGTGTAGAGCATCTTCCGTGAGTTGGAATTAAGCCGCTACGTCTACATAGTCTTTAACGGTGGCAGTTGACAGAATTGCGGCGAGCGTAGTTACCGGGCTCCTTCAGTTAACCAGCTTGTGCGCTATGTGAATTGTTTCTTGCGCTGCCGAGTTGTAGGCGAAGGTTAAATACGGAAGAATCGCGTCCGATGTCCTGTGTTTGACGTCAGCCTATATTCACAGCGTGTAGACGGGAGTTTTATTCCTCTGCGGGTGGTAGGTAGTTTCATGGGGCACATAAGTGCCTTCTTGGGGCCCATGTGTTGACGGAACAACAGGTCCGCGAGACAAGCAGGCGGCATCAGGGTGATTTCGTTCGGATTTGTACAAAATAGTAAGGACTAATTCTTGAAGTCTGCGGCTCCGCCATGTGAGGCCCCCAGAAGAGTCCATCAATCTTGCTATCCAACAAAAGGTGTGGTGGTCCCTTACGAACTTAAAAGGCCTGTCGTATAGGTAAGGGCGAAACTTTGTTGTTGTCCTAATGAGGACAAGGTACTATTTTTCTGTCACCGAATAATTTGATGCAGACTTTGACAGCAACCAGCTAGCGTAAACGATAGCCTTTTCTCGAGCTTCCGTCCATTATACAAGTGCCGCAGCAGCTGATACCCAGCTTGCCTCAGTGTGTCTTTATGCATTCGCGTTTTCCTTGCAATGTGCCGGACTGGGCGGTGACTGCAAATGTCGTTGTATTTCTGCGAATTATTTTTTTTGCTGCGGCGTTCGAAGAATACTTCAATACTCAATGACCTTATCTTGTCTCTGCGGTCGAGAAGATGTGCTCGTAGAAGGCAGCGCTCATCTGTGGTAATGAGGCGGAAACAAGCCATTGTGGGTACTAGTCTAGGTAGGCAAAGGAAACGGGAAATCAGGCAAGTGACTTTGCAGGTCAATTAAGAACTGATGTTTTCTTGAAAGGACGAAATACGGCAGGTCAAGGAGACGTACTAGAGAACTTGGCCTGCCGTCAAGGAAACGTACCGGTGAAAAGAAGGACCTGTAAGCCAAAGTATAACCATGCACAGTATAACGTAGCAAGGGGTGGAAAAGAGAAGTATGTTTGAAGCAGCTCCCAGCGTAGCATTTTCATGCACAGTATAGTATACCAAAAAGGAAGGAACGACAAGTGAGGGGGGAGGAGAAGAAAAAAAGCAAGGAGAGGGTAAGTCATAGCCCTGTACAGCACAGTATAGCAAGGGCCTCACCACGCTGAGAGCATGGTGAGCGTGAGGACTCAGAAGAGTGTTCTGCAGGCGAGGAGAAGAGAAATGAGGACTGAGGAGGTTAAAGTAGGGTAACCGCATATAGCTTAGTCTAGCAAGAAATGGGAAAGGAGAGTGAGGGAGAGTGATGGGAGGGTGGGGACTAAAAAGAGAAGGGGAGAGGGTAAATTAAGCCTAGCCATGCATAGTATAGCAAGGCGTCGGAAAGATAAGTGACTGAAGGAGGAGTGACGCGAGAACAAGGAGGAAAAAAAGGAGGAGGGGAAAGCCACCAGCTCCGCTATTTCTTTAGCTTTCGCTCCACTAATACGAATATGGCACAATTTTTTTTGGCGTTGAAGTCTTTTCCAATTACGCACCCAACGCCTACCTCGCCATTGCAATTGTTCTGAAAGGTATTGTTGCGCTCTTTCATTGCGTTAGATTTTATGTGATGGCATGCTGCTTTTAAATTTAACCGTGGTCTAGACAAGCTCACAGGTAGCCGTTTGACACTCTTGACCGTGAAATTCAAAGGTTTGCTTCGTCTGTACCACCGCAACGCTTGCTTGAAAATCATTCGTGTCATCTCATGATATTATCTTCAGAAGGGTTTGGAATAAGCCATAGGTTTACAAAAGGTTAGTCAGCCCATGTGATTTATTTGTACACGTTATCATAAGGCGCACTACGACTTTACAGCCTCATAGCTCCTTCAAAGCGGGTTTATATGATTTCAATTTTCATATGATTTGAAGCACCCAGCGCCTCGAGAAAGTTGCATTAGATCATGGAACCAGATTGACGACACGATAATATAGGTGTCCCCGTAGGTAACTGCGCAGAACTTGTTCAGGGACAATTTTTTTATATTCGTGCTAGAATAGTTTGTATTTATCTATTGGAATATGATAGTAGCGGGAGGCCATGCGAGGCTTTTGTCGACTTGATAAGCTATTTAACCGTGGCACCATCACAAATCTTCTTTGAATTCTGTCCACTTCATATCTATGTCAACGGGCACAGAACTCAATTTGCTGAAGGAAAAGCCACGTTGAGCCACGTGACACACTTTAGCTGAATGTCATTGAAATACATAACAATAGTTACTTAATGTGTGACACTAATTCCTCTAATTATTCATTCGTGTGACTAAACATCTCAGTAACAGTATAATATTTCCATAGTGCAATAATCAGGCTTCTCTGGAACAGTGCAACAGCATTATTATATATCTTATGCATCTGTTCACGTGTCTCGAATTTCTATAGGTTCACTGAACATTATTATATTGTAGCATTTCTTGGATTTATAATTTCCATGTCTATTTTTTTACGTAGAACCGGGATTATGTCTTTGGCGCCTGGAATAAATTGACTGGCAAGTGTTGCAGGTGAATAACTGACAGGCGCGGGTGGTGGTGTTACCTGAGTGGGAAACACGCTGTTTAACAATTCAACCATTGCCCGGTGAGTTGGGTCTTCGAAATAAACTGCTGAGACATTCGCGCGACGGTATGCCCGACCGAAGAATACCATGCAACCTACACGGAAAGTCCAACTAGACGGAATGTCCATCGAAATGAAACGTCCACTGTTTGACATTCCGTCTGATTAGAAATTCAGGCCGCAAGCGTGCTTCTGCGAGCCTGAATGTTTTGACTTTTGACTAGTTTACGCAGAATAGCCCCGATGTGCTTTGAAAAAACGCTACCTTGTCACGAGATTTTTGTGTTTATATAGCGTTCAATAATTCCTTTATTTACATCGTCAAATTGTATCTTCCCTCTTTTTCCCCATTGAAATATGTACGGGGTTTATAATTATATGCACATCCACGTATTTTCATTAGATTTGTTAGTTGGTTAACAGTCGTGGGATGAGCTTTGCTGTAAGCTTCGCAGTAGGTTAGTTATGCCCTCACCCTTCACAAAGCTGTTGGTGTTTGTGTCCTATTTCGTTCTTTTACCGCGTTGTGGTGGGTCAGATAAACACCCGTTTTTCATTTGTCATTCCCCACTCCTTTTCCACACAAAAAGTGCTGGATTTGTAAGGCTCGGTTTTTAACAGTTCTGAAGATATCGCATTCTTGCAACGTTTAGCCTCCATCGCAGTTTAATAAACAAAGAAGCCGCATTCATTCTGGTAGTTTAAGATAAATGTGCATTTCAGCTGTATCAAGTGCCTGTTCAAATGTAGATGTTCCTATAGTTCATATTTTGTCACAATTCGCTTCTCACTCACTTTCTATAGAACTATCCGTAAATTGAAAATTCAAATAAACACTAACAGACATTTTCTCTGTGTGTGTTTCTGAATGGCGCCTTTTGCGTGATTCCTAATACAAGAGCGTATTTCAGGATAAATATTGTCTGTTGCGTGCTCTTGTTATCCGCAAACAAGTGGGCAACACAAAAAAGCACGAAATGCTTTCGAAAACTTGCCGCATGTTATTCGTATTTATTCATGCCGAGTAAGCTCATGTTTACTCTCAGCCTTTCTAGGCTAATCATCCTTGCTGATGGCCGAAAGGCAGAAGTGTGGCAATGCTTTGTTTATTTACAAGCACGAAAATCTAGCTCATGCTAAATTACACAGTCAATAGAAAACGAAAAGGCCAGCAAGAACCGGCGTGAAACAACGAAGAAAAATATATCTGGTACAGCCGACGATAAAGGCTGGCATAAAGTATTGGAGATGCCAATATTTTAAAAATATCGAGCATGCGCACGCTAGACAATGTTGGCATAAGCCATCTTTGCCTATAGTGGTGATATCTTAGGCCGACAATGTTGTCTATATTCATCTTAGCTAACATTCGACCACAATTGGCTTCTAATATTGCAAAAAAGTACACTTAGGTGTAGTGAAACAGCAAAAGCCAAGACACGACCATTATTTCTGGCGATGTTTGCCAACCTTGGGAAAAAAAAATTCCCCATCTCCCGCTAAAGGGAACCATGTGTGGATGCGAAGCAGCAGGGAGATAATTAGCTTGAGCGGGAGGAACGTCGCCGCTCTCATTTCACGGCAGTGGTCCGGGCGCTTATCGCGGCGCTGCACAGGAGAGAGAATGAGGCGCGCGCGCTCCGTCATTTTCATACCGCGGAACTACCGTGGCGCCCCCCAGCGGAGTATGTAGCTGTCACACCACCTGTCGTGCGCGCCACTCCGTAGAGGATTCCTAGAGGAAAGGACGGGGGGGGGGACCGTAGGAGAGGAGAGAGAGGGGACGTGCATGCGCTGTGGGGTTGTGGGACGCGGGAGCCGCTCCGTCGTGTAGAGGATTCTTCCAGGAGAGAGGGGGGGAGAGGACGCGCATGCGCTGTGGGGATGTGGGCGCCGCTCCGTAGAGTAGATGATTCCTAGAGTAGAGGAAGGGGGTAGGAGAGCATAGGGGAGGGGACGCGCATGCGCTGTGGGGGGACGCGGGAGCCGCTCCGTAGAGTAGAGGATTCCTAGAGGAGAGAAAGGGGGTGAGCGTAGGAGAAAGAGGGGCAGGGGACGCGCATGCGCTGTGGTGGTGTGGGACGGACTAAGCCCCCTCCAAACACATGCAAGCAAGATTAAGGAATGGGGTCAACCTGGGTGACAGACACCACCTGCCTAGCCATTGCTAAGCAGCCTCTCTGTGCTCTCGGCCATGACTCAAGGAATGGCGTCAATCTGGGCGACAGACACCACCTGCGTAGCCATTGCTAAGCAGCCTCTCTGTGCTCTCGGCCATGACTCTGATGACTGTGTTAGGGTTTACGGCCTTCATATTACTACAGTGTTCTGGTTCGCATAATGGGTGCTTCCCTACTTCATGAAAGTGGCCGGACGCGGGACCGGGGACGGGGGACGAGGGACGCGGGACGCGGGACACGGGAGCCCCGAGCATAAGATGCTTCGCATCTAAAAATCAGCCCAATGCCGGCATGCTGCTTGGGCTCGTGTCACCGCACCTTCCGTTCCTGAATGTACAGGAGGGTGAAAGGTTCGCAGGCCACTATCCCATGTCTTCCTATGGGAGCATGGCCTGTGAACTTTTGACCAGCCCTGTGGCCCTGTACGTCGCTCATCCCACCGCAACGAAGTCAGATTAGGAAAGTCTTCCTAATCTCAACCACCTGGCAAAATGATTCCCTATTAAGTGAGTACTGACACTATTTTGAGACGCTATTTGTTTGCCTGCTATGCGGTGTCAATGCTCTGCACACACCATAGTCCGACAACACTCATATTATATATTTCCCATTGAATTTGAAGTTTTCGTCATCGATCATTATAAAGCCAGCCCCACCGCAATAGACATTATCCGGACGAGTCAACAACAACTTTGCGAACATTGCGAGCTTTGCGTGCACTCGTCATTGTTTACGTCTACCACAAGCAGATGACACATCTGCCGCGAGTTCATCCCGAATAGCTATCTACTCATAAAGTCACACTGCGACGGCATGTCACTGAGAAGCGCGTAGGATTATGTAGGATTATGCGGTAGATGAAATGAGAATTGGTATACCGTGTAAAGCACTGCACGGGCTCGGGCCTACCCGAAAACCCGGGCCCGGCCCGGCCCGTGGGCCGGGCCGGGCCGAAGAGCAAAGAAGGTTTCACGGCGGGCCCGGGCCGGGCTCGGGCCAGAAGCTCCGGGCTTAGGGCCGGGCCCGGGTTTGAGGTGGCGGGCTCGGGTCGGGCCGGGCCTGGACTTTTCTCAAGTCTTAAAGGGACACGAAAGTGAAGCACTGAAGTGGTTTAGACTAATAATGCGTACTCTGAGAATTTGAGTATCATTCCTTTCACCACCGTAACTTTATTCACACACAAAAAAAATCAAGGCCATAGTTCCGTTTTAGAATTTCGCGCTGAAATCTCCTCGCGTGGCGTCAGGAATTTCAAACTGCATTCGTCGTATTTAGGGGGGCACTGGATCTTCAAAATTTCCTGAAACTTGGTATGTTAAGTCTATGGGCTACTCAGAGGTCAATCTACTTCATTTTTACCGATTAGGATGTACGTATGCCCCAGTAGGCGCTGTCAGAATCTACAACGTGACGACTTCTGCTGCGCGAACTTCAAGGTAGCTTCGCCACCCGCATTTTCGGGCTTACCAAGTCTTGTCACGGCGAGCGTGATTATTTTGGCATTGTAAAAGAGTAATTTACTGATAAAAAAATTATTCTTCTCTTTAGTGTCCCTTTAAGTTTATTCCAGAGAAATTGAGCATACATCTATGTTTCACATTTTATCTCGAAAAAAGAAATGCTTCTTTTATGTGGGGCAAGCTATTTGGAGTTCTATGATGAACAAGTACTGAACTTCTTTTACTTCTTGCATATGGGGCTACCTGATTTATCTGAAACGCGCGAGCTAAAAGTAAATAGGCCAGACGCTTACATAGTTAACAACTGGCTATTCTGAGCTTTATTCGCATTCTTTACTACTTTATATCCCAAATGTTATTATGTGATCACAGTAATTAAAGTAATATAATAAATTTATAACTTACCATCGCAAGAGCTCTAAAGCAGGGAAACGATCTTGAATATTCCAGCCCCCCACTAAAACGAAAGGACTGCACTGAGTCTGGTTACATAGGATCCCTATAAAGACATTTGTTTTCCGTGGCTCTGTCATGGCTCCCAGTGGTCAAGTCACGCGAGATGGAGATGCACAGCGTGCTTTGTGCGCCCACATTGTTAGTGTCTGAGCTTTCGTCTTGTTCCGCTATAGCAGAGGTCTCAAACTCGCATCAGCTAACGGTCTGCATTCACGAAAATTTAGTCCAGCAAGGGCCAGGGCAGGGGGGTAGGAGGGGTGGGAGTGGGGGAATAGGTTGTACCAAACGTCACCTGATTTTGCCATTTGAAATACATTTCCCATATCTGATATATCGGTCTGAGGGGTCGGAAGGCTAATTTCTGAAGGGTATTTGGTGGCGAGATTCCAACAACATATCTATACCTATCTCCAAAATGACTAAAATCTGGACGCCGATTCTGAAATATAGACTTTTCTTTCACGGTTATGTATGAACGCATAGTGGACGCATGGGGTGCCTCACAAACAATGCTTTAGACCTGTCATACCTATGTAGCTTAAAGAAGTACTTATAAAGAAAAAAATCGGACGAAGGCAGCCGTGTGCGGGCCGCGGGCCGCGTGTTTGAGACCCCTGCGCTATATAGTGCGAGAGATACATGATACTGCCTCAACAACGTTGGAATGTGCAGAAATAGCATAGGGCCATTAAACAAGGCCTCGGGCAAAGTATATTTGCTCACGAAATACCTGACTTGAAAAAAGACAATTACGAATGCCGTGCCATGTGTTCGATGTCCCCTAACCTCGAACCATATGAGTAAGCGTCGAAAAGCTTATTCGCGTCTTTATTACCGAACTGAAACAAACCCTGAAAATAGATCGAGATCTTTTCGTCCTCCTCCTGTCAGTCGTATAGTTCAATGACCACCTTCAATGCCAGTACAACATCGTTAGAAAGGCGTACAACATTTTAATATGAAAAAAGAGAGAGAGAGAGCGGTGCAAAGCATGCACTACATACACTGCTGAAAAGGGCAACGAGAAACCCTCAAAGAGGAGCTTTATAGATGACATTCAAGACCGGCACGACGTTGGGGAGCGAGAGGGATGAGCTGGACAGCTATGTTCATTGTGCAGAAGTCCACAGAGACATCCTAAATTTGCTCCAGTGGTGGAAGAAAGACAGGCGACGCCTTCACAATTCGAAAGGCAGATGAACTCCCCTGCTAGAGTAAGCAGTGCGAGAAACTTTAGCTCCACTCGATATGTGATACAACACCGCATAATTTGATTTCTTGCACAATGAAATGCGCAGAAACAAGCTGTAAAAAAATTGGGGGACCCTTAAGCTTCGCCTTTAAGAGTTGAACGTGATAGCGATGTCCTGTCCCTAGTGCCTACTTCAACCACTTAGTGCATACTTGCTATGCACCCACTGCGTGGTGTTAAGGGAATACGTGCAGTAACGTGTGTGCCTTTTGTAATGGGTGGCCGGCTTTAAACCACGAAGTCGTTATGATATTCACGTGTTGTGACGCCCGATGTCAATGTATGCTTGTAGCACGCAATATTACTGCGATATTACATGTTATATTGTGAGGTATGTATACAGGACGCGTGTGTTTGTGAAAAAAGTTATTTTCACTGCATTTCCAAGCAGACGCATGGCTGTGTGGTAGAACACCTGATTCCCACGCAGGCGGCCTGGGTTCGATCCTCACTCGGAACCGGAAATTTTTATTATTCATTTTGTTTGCATTTGTTTGCATCTCTCGATATTTCGGTCACGGACAAGATGATGATTTTTCGCTCACAACCAACGACGCCGACGCCGGAATTTCTTCGAAACGAGCTCTTTAACGCTGTCGCTTTAATATGCCACAAACAACTGCTATAGATTATATACTAGCAGCGGTGGGATAGATGAAAAGAATGCTGGTGGTGGTAAACAACTTTATTAAAAGCTCCGGCAAATTCGTGGCCTGGGCCTAGGCCACCCTCGAGGAGGACCGGAGACCCTGTCTCCTCGCCGCCTCACGGGATTGCTGGATGGCCCGCACTTGATCTTGGAGGTTGGAGCTGCGCAGCGCGGCCGTCCACCGCGCCGCACCTTCATCTGGGGAGACTGCATTTTTTTCGCATATAATCGCGCATTCCCAGAGAATGTGCCTGAGCGATGCGTGAGTCCAGCCGCATGATTTGCAGGTATCATCTGGATAAATGTCTGGGTATATTCTCCTGAGATGAACGGGGTTGGGGAAGGTCTGGGTTTGCAATTGCCTCCAATCTACCGCTTCGGATCTGTCGAGTTTGGGGCTTGGCGGTGGATAAATACGCCTGGATTTTTGATAAAATTTTGTTATATCGCAGTACCGGGTCATTCTATCCCTCTCTGTGCAGCCCTCCACTGGATGTCCGTCCTCTGGAGAGGATCTCTCAACGCGGGCGCGGAACGTGAGACCTCGCGCTACGCGATGGACCTCCCCATTCAGGTTGGGTACGGGGGTGTGGGGGGGACGTGTGAGCTGGGAACCATATAACATGTCGTTCTTCCGTCTCTTCGGAGGTTATATAGTTCTCGTTGGCGTTGAGGATAGCCGCGGCCTCTGGCGAAATTCTGCCTTGTGCATAATTTCTGACCGCCGTCTGCGAGTCACTTAGAATATATCGGCAACTGGGGCAAACGATAGCTAGGGCTATCGCCACTTCTTCCGCTACCTCAGGGTTTCTGCCGAGTACACTACACGAGCTGACCAATTGTTTGTCAGTATTGAGGACTGCCACTGCGAAGGCACGTTGATCCGCGTATTCTGCCGCATCTACGAACAGCGCTTTTTTTGTCCCTACCGAAGGCTTGTAGTAAAGACCTGGCTCTACTCTCTCTTCGACCCTGATTTAGTTCGGGATGCATGTTCTTGGGTATGTTAGCCACCTGGAGCTTCTCTCTGATCGGGCTGCGGAGGGATTTCTTGTCGCCGTGCTGCTTGTGATAGGCTATCCCGAGTTTGTCCAAGATGCTCCTTCCCGTTCGTGTCCTGGTAAGTCTCTCGAGTTGCGACATTTGTTGTGCCTCTATTAGCTCTTCAAGCGTATTGTGCATGCCCAACTGTAGTAGAAGTTCCGTGTTTGTGCTATCTGGAAGGCCTAGCGCCATCTTGTGTGTTCGCCTAATTAGGGTGTTGAGCTTGGTCTTTTCAGCAGCGTACCAATTGTGGTAGGCGGCCACGTAGGTAATATGACTAATCACGAAGGAATTTATCAGTCTGACGACACTGGCCTCCTTCATGCCCCGATGTCTGTTGGTGATTCTTCTGATGAGCCGCATCGTGTTCGTGACCTTAGTCTCCAGATTCCTGATCGTTGCTCCGTTGGCAACGTTCGATTCTATTATAAGTCCGAGCACCTTAATCTGCTTGACCCTAGGTATTTCTTGTCCTTCTTTGGTGCGTACGCAAATTTCGTCGTACTCTGCTTGCCGGATGGAACACTTGGGGGGGTCTTCCCTTTAGCGCCGGGCGGTATAGGAGAAGCTCGGATTTTTCTGGCGAGCAGACGAGACCGGTTCCTACGAGGTATTGTTCCACTGCGTCAACCGCGGTCTGTAGCCGATGTTCGATTTCTCCGTCACTTCCCTCGCATACCCAAATCGTAATGTCGTCTGCGTATATGGCGTGATGTACTCCCTCTATGGCATTTAGGCGTTCGGGGAGACCGAGCATAACGAGATTGAAGAGCATCGGCGAGATGACGGAGCCTTGTGGGGTGCCGACGCTGCCAATGCTCCTGTCTTCGGATGCGAGTTTGCCCAGTGTTAAGAAGACACTCCTGTTTGTGAGAAAATCCTTAACGTAGTTGTACGCTCGGCTGCCAAGATTTAGTGCGGCTATCTTGCGTAGTATGGCTGCGTGAGCTGTGGTGTCGAAAGCTTTCTTGAGGTCTAATCCTAGGATGGCCCTGGTACCTCTTGTCTTGTTGTCGAGTATCTGGTGTTTGATTTGCAACATTGCATCCTGCGTGGAAAGATGAGCTCGAAACCCGAGCATGCTGTCCGGGTACGCGTCGATGTCATCCAAATGTGCGTTGATACGATTGAGGAAGGCGTGTTCCATCAACTTTCCGATGCATGACGTAAGAGATATGGGGCGAAGGTTGGCAAGATTTGCAGGTTTGCCGGGCTTGGGGATCAGCACCATTTTTGCTCTTTTCCATTGATCAGGTATGGATCCTCGGGTCCAGCATTCGTTTATGTACTTGGTCAGTTCGGAGATGGTCTCGTTGTCCAAGTTACGAAGGACCTTGTTGGTTACGCCATCCGGTCCCGGGGCCGATTTTCTGCTGACCTTTTGCAGAGCAGCCCAGATTTCCGCCTCGTCAAAGTCCCTGTCCAGAGAGGGGGTTGGGTTTTCCCGCGTATTCCACGTGTGGAATAGCCGGGTTCTCAGGGGCGTATCTGTCGCAGAGCTCGGAAAGGATTTCTTCCTCGTCCTTGGTGTGTGTGTGTATTATTCTGCGCATGGTTTCCCTTTGATTTGCCTTGTTCTTGGTGGGGTCTAGCAGGTGCCGGAGCAAACGCCACGTGTTACCGGTGCCAATCTGTCCGTCCATTGTGTTGCAGATCTCGTCCCATTGCTGTTTACTAAGAGTTCTGCAGTGTTCTTCAATTTCTTTGTTGAGTAACGCAATGCGTTTCCTCAACTGCCTATTGTGTCTTTGCTTCTGCCACCTGGCTTGTAATGATCTTTTAGCCTCCCACATGTGCACTAGGCGGCTGTCTATCTTATCGACGGGAAGTTCTGGCGTCACTGTCTTTGTAACATCTTTGACGTCAGCCATAACTTTTTTCGGCCCACTGTTCGATGTCCGTGATGGGCTCGTGAGTCATTGCGGCTCTATTCTGACGGAACTTATCCCAGTCGGTCCACTTGAACGCTTTGATGGTATCGCTTTCTAAAGTATCCGATAATTTGGTTTCGAGAATTCTGTGGTCGCTACCCAGGTCTTCGAACGTGTTTTTCCAACTGGATCCTCTCGTGTTCTTCACCAATGTTAGGTCGGGTGTGGTGTCTCTTGCCAGCCCAGTTCCCATTCTTGTGGGGGAGCTGGGGTCGGTGATGAGTCAGGCCTGTCTCCTGTATGTCTTGCCATAAAGCCTTGCCTTTGGCTCTCGCGTAGGCATAACCCCAAGCTCCATGCGGGGCGTTAAAGTCTCCCCCGATAAGCAGAGGGTGTGAGCCCGCAAGGTCAGCGGCCCTTCTAAATAGGGTTAGGAAGCGTTGTCGTATGTGCGCAGGGTTGCTGTATAGATTAAGAATAAACGTGCTGGATTGGCTCTTGCTTTTCGGTATAATTTCTACGAATACATGTTCAGCTTGTGCTACTTTTATGTCATGACGAACGACCACTAAGCCTTTCCTGACCAAAGTAGTTACCGCGTGGTTCTCCCCCAGAGGAGGGACCAATGGCTTGATAACCAGGAAGTTTGGCTAATTCGTGCGTCTCTTGTAACATTATTACGTCTGGTTTAGATTTGCTTTTAATGTGTTGTTGCAGGACAGGTTTTTTCGCGGCGTAGCTCCTGCAATTCCACTGCCAAATCGTCAGCTCGCCTCGTTTACCACGTTTGCCTATTTTGGTCTGGTGGTGCTATGGAGGACTGGGGAGAGGTGGACTGAACGACCTCCGATACTGCCGCGGTG
>JALIZH010027094.1:0-11330 GCA_030522465.1 Rhipicephalus appendiculatus
GTTATTTGTGGTCAGTATTATCTCTGGAAAGTGTTACGCGTGATGACCAGCATGTTCCAGTGGTTATTATTGCTGTACTGTGTGCGATGTCTTGGATTCAGCGCCCATCACGGGACATCGATTTAGCCAACTGTGATTCTTCCATTTGGAGGTGAGTTTTGCACCTTCATATTTCAAGTATATGTGAACGTTTTTCTCGAATGTTTGTGGGTTTCATCAATCATGGTGTCATGCTACCTGGATGTATAATGCACTACAGGCCGGGTTGTACAAACAGTCTTTGTCCCCAATAACCGTGCCGTGCAATGCTTGTGCCAATGGCGCGCGTGCGTCTTTCCAACAAACGCCAGTAATTACATATGTGTGAGTGAATTCATTTGACCTTTATTCGAAGTAGTTGGAGGTCGATATAAATAGTCGTTACGTAGCACCTGCAGTATAAACCGCAGTGCCCATCAGATTTCCTAAGGGGCACCTTTGCTTTGCACTGCTGTGCTTTTGGGTGTATGATATATGATGGTGTATTGTACTGTTTGGGAAGCCGTATTGATGCTGTTCATGTGATTTGGTAAAACTATACTTTTGCTAGAATTGCGTTATATAGGTCATTGTGGTTTTAATGTTTACTCACTATGCATGAATATTTTTTTTCAGGTGGTGCATAAGGATATAAGCAAACTCATTCCACATTTCGAGATATGTTCCAACACTCGCTACAAGCGTTCAAATAAATGCTGTTTAGTTTCACCACCATGTCCTTTGGCTGTGTGCAGTGCACTGAATGAACAGGTCCTTTAGGAACCATGCTAATATGTATGCAATAGCAGTGAGGTGAAATCTGGAAATTCTTTCATTTCCATCTGGATTGCAACTGGAAATTTTGCCATTTCCTGCTGGACATATTTCCATTCTCAACTAGAAATATTTCCATTCCCAGGTGGGAATATTTCCATTCCCCGCTGGATTATGGAACCTGGAAATTTTCGGAAAATTTTACAGCCTGGAAAAAATTTCCAGCTTCCATAATCCAGCTGGGAATGGGAATCATTTTCACCTGGGAGGGTTTGACACGTAAAACCTCTGATATTATATTACTGGCACGCCCATTTCCGGAGATACCTAGCGTAACCTCGTTTAGTTCATGGCCTGGCTGCTAGACGCGGCGGTTTGTCAAAAGTGCACCAACCCAATTAATTATTTTCCGCTAGTTTCTGCCTGAAATCTATAAGGCCTCTTGAAGCTTGGTATCTCATGGTTCGCAAAATAGACACTGCGCGTGGGTGAGCAGGTCTGTTTTCTAAACAAAAAATCTTGACCACAGACAACCAGACATACTATTGTTTCCCTTCAACACAAATTCCTAAGTTCCCTTTCTAACTGCTGCCTTTCACTTCTTTCCTTTCTCCCTTACTCTCTGTATGCCAGGACACCTGTACATAATGAATGACTGCCGCGATCCTTGCAACCACTCTCTCCTAGCAGGCCTTTTCAATGAAAACACGGGGCAGACTTCCACGGGAGTACAAAGGCTGATGTCCTTGCTTCGGCAGCGAAATTTCGGGGGGGTCAAACATATTTACAACGCATTCCTTGAGAAAAGTTGTCAACGCGGTGCTCGTGTGCATGCGGTTTTGTGTGCTCACGCGGAGACGGCTCACGTAGCCAGCTATGTCTACTGGAGATCCACTCTGGGTCCAGGGCTGCAGAAATAAGTGTATTTTTCTTTTTTCCATCTAACCCCTCACCATCACCTCTCTGAAACCGAAACTGCAACTGAGCGCTTTTAAGCAGCCTCCAAATAATTATCCCTCACGAGCTCGAGCAAATGAGCTTTCCAGCCGAGATAAGTGTGTTGTTAGCTACATATTGCAACAGAAAAAACAAGATGCGAAATCTTTTGTCAGTGTATGGCGGTCATTTCCGAATGGTATTTGGTGGCGAGATTCCAACAACATATCTGTACCTATCTCCAATATGACTAAAATCTGGACGCCCATTCTGAAATATAGACTTTTCTTTCACGGTTATGTATCAACGCATGGTGGACGCACGGGGTGCCTCACAAGAAAATGCTTCACTCTAAGAAAAAGTCGAGTATTTTGGGACTATTTCTGCTACACAACAATAATCGTCATCTGGCTTGCTCACGTTTCCTCTCTTGAAAACCCGGCTCCCGGCACATTCCTATCAAGAATGCTATGTCACGCTGATAACGCGCGCTGCGTTCGTGACCGGGAAGTGCCGGGACGGCGGTGATAATTCATAATGTAACTGCGCAAAAATGGACGGTAACACAAAAGAAGAGAAGGTACAAACAGGCGCAGTTTTCTTCTTTTGTGTTACCGTCCATTTTTGCGCAGTTACATTATAAATCATTACCAAGTGGCCCAACTTACCACTCTTCGGCGGTGATAACACTAGGAAAGTACACGGGGTAGATGACAATTATAGTTGTGTAGCAAAAATACACCCTTTTTACTCGATTATTTCTTAGAGTGTTTAAACCTGTCATGCCTATGTAGCTTAAGGACGTACTTATAAAGAAAACAAAAAGAATGGCATGAAAACAGTCGTGTGCGGGCCGCGGGCCGCATGTTTGAGACACCTGCACTATATAGTGCGAGAGATACGTGATACTGCCGCAACAGCATTGCAATGTGCAGGAATAGCATAGGTCCATTAAACAAGGCGTCGGGCAAGGTATATTCGCTCACGAAATGTCTGCCTTGAAAAAAAAAATTACACCAGCTCCCGCTAAAGGGAACCATGTGTAGACGCGAAGCAGCGGGCGCTAACGCTTACACTGGCGGCGGCGTTGACGCTGGCGGTCATCGCAGCGTTGCGCAGGAGAGAAAACTGGGGAGGCGCAAAGCACGCAGTGATGGAGCGGTGTTTCCTGCTGGAACATGCCAATCGCTGCTAATGGGCAATGAGAGACAGAAGACTCCGACTGGACACAGAGACTCGCAGTCCGCTTTTAGTTGACGCGCACACTGCGAATTTTTATTGTTCAACAACGCACAGGAGAAATCTCCCACCGGCACCACCTTGCAGGTCAAGATCCAGTGCCATATATACGGGATGGCCAGTGAACGGCTGTGCAGCGCAAGCAGTCGGTTTTTTCAACCAAGAAACTCGCTAGCAGACGCTGCCTGCGTCGGCGTCACGAAGAGAGAGAGGGGGGGGGAGCGTAGGAGAGGAGAGAGAGGGGGGGGGGGACGCGCATGCGCAGTGGGGAGTGTGGACGCCGCGGGCAGGGATGCCTAGAGGAGAGAGGGGGGGAGGGTAGGAGAGGAGAGAGAGGGGGGGACGCGCATGCGCAGTGGGAGTGTGGACGCCGCGGGCAGGGATGCCTAGAGGAGAGAGGGGGGAGGGTAGGAGAGGAGAGAGAGGGGGGACGCGCATGCGCAGTGGTGGACGCCGCAGGCAGGGATGCCTAGAGGAGAGAGGGGGGTAGCGTAGGAGGGGAGAGAGGAGGGGAGGCGCATGCGCAGTGAGAGTGTGGTTTCCGCGGGGAGGGATGCTTAGAGCAGAGAGAGGGGGGAAAGGAGGTTTTTACTTTTTTTTAAAGGGTTTGCGCATGCGCAGTAAGGGAGGCCACGCCGCACACCACCACCAACGGATTAAGCTTCGCCATAAGATGCTTCACATCTAAAAGAAGCTGTAAAATATGCCACAACAAACTGCTAGAGTGTATATACTAGTAGCGGTGTGATAGATGAAAACAATGCTATGAAAAAAAAATTTTTTTTTCTTCCTTTCGGCTGCTTATATGTATTTCTAAAAGTACACGAGGTGCGCGTGGTTCATGATAATTTTTGTCTAGGTTAGTGTAGTTACAACAACGTAATGAATTTGGCTTTCTTTCTCTATTTCTCTTGCTGTGGCAAGGTGCTACCATGCTGAAGACATGCGCTACATGTATATCCAGAAGGGTGCATGATTGGCTCTTCCGTTAGAGCATGCTTTAAATTTTAATACACCGCAATATAAACAAAGGAAAGAGAGCGTTCTGTTCGTTGTGTCCTCTGTTTTTATTGCGCTTTGCATTGAAGCTGAACACATGCTGCAAATCACTTTTCTTGCTACGTTATCTGCTGCGAAACCCGCTTGATAATCCCCATGGTTGATGTTTCGGCACCCAGAACGAGAGCCTTGTTCACAATCATTGTGAACAAGGCTCGCATTCTAGGTCCCGCATCGTCAACGCATTTTTATTCTCTTGGGGTCGTTGTCCTCGTCTTTTTATTTAAAGGAGTACTGACACGAATTTTAAATATTTTCGGATTGTTGCTCTAAATAAAAACGTGGGTGTCGAGAACCCTAAAAAGAGTGTCGCGGTGCATGGGAATGCATCGAATATATTTTTATTACCGCTACCTTAAAACAGCAATTTCGGTTTCGGTATCGAGAGGGTGGCTTCACAGTGACGTATCAAGACTGCTCTGACGTCACGGGAAGACTGCAACTCGCGACATACTAGCAACAGTTGCCTGTTTGCTGTCAGTCGCACGTGGTTCACGTAAACAACGATGAGTGCATTGTCGTCCAGTGACTCTGAGAGTGATTTCTGCGACTTAGGCTGCTTCCAGGACGCAAATTTCGCGAACCCAGTGAGCTGAGTTGATTTGTCATGATAATGTCCATTGCGGTGGGGCTGGCTTGCAGATGCTGGGTGACGAACTTTAAAATCAATGTATAATATTTTGTACGCGTTGTGTGGCTCCGGTTTGTGGAGAGCGATGACAGTGCACACTATGGAAACGATAGAGTTCCCTTTTGGGGTGCCTCAGAATCGTGTCAGTACTCCTTTAATGAGTCTTCCCGACCAGACGGATGTCCGTCGAAGCCTTGAATGCATCTCCACAGTATTTGCAGAAAAAGTAGGCACAGTGTACCACTGCCAAGCAAACATTCATTGCATCTAGTATATCAGTTCAGCTGTTTCCACTGTGATCCCCTTTTCACAAGAAATTATCGTAGGTTAAAGTAAAATTGTTAGCGAAGCATGCGCCGCCAAAACGTAGATATTTGCCACTTGAAACACCGGGTTTTGGATTCTGTGTTCGGGCGACATCACCCAGATTATTGGCCCGGGCCCCTGTCGGGCCCGATCTGCGGTCGGGCCGGGCCGGGCCTGGTAGGCGAATTTTTTCTTCGGGTACGGGCCGGGCCCGGGTATCACTTTGAGTCATCGGGCCGGGCTCGGCCGGGTAAGTTTAAACAAGTACCGGGCCCGGGCCGGGCCCCGGCTGAAAATCCCGGCCCGTGCAGTGCTCTAAGAGACTCCGTGCATTCCCCCCGTGCATTCGTGTGTTTGTAAACACGCGCGCGCGCGCCTAGCCACGTGACCTCAAGAGAGGAACCAATAGCGCGCGAGCAATCCTGATGGAGCCGCTGGCTCCCTCCTCGCTCTCTTTCTTTTCTCTTTCGCGTGCGCTGCGCCACCAGCAATTCAAGATACGCGGACGGGCACGGACACGGATGGACACGGACACAAATTCACATCTGAACTGCCGCACGAAGGCGCATTAAAATTTTTGGACGTAAAAGTCTCGTTTACTCCCGAAGCGCACATACGTTGGGCGTACAATCCCTGCGGCAAGAAAGACCTATTACCTTATGAAAGTGCTCATTCAAAAGTTATAAAACGAAGCATTGTAACCACGTGCTTAAAAGCAGCTCTTGAAAAATCGTGCGTTCATCTTGTGACAGCCAGCGCCGGAGCACAGCTCAGCCGGATAAGGGAAGCTGTATTCGCAACTCCAGAAAACGCGTCGTGTGTTGGCAACAGTGGTCGAAAAAACTAAGATTACTAAGCTAAACAGGATCAACGCGGCACTTTCGCTTGGCGCTGTGCTGAAGTTTCTTAATTGCGGCGTCGGATCACGTTGTTTCGTCGAATGCGAAAGGGTGCTGGCTGCTGACAATCTCATCCTAATCGGCATATAAAGGATTTCCCGGGCGAAACAGCGGAAATAGTCGCGCTGTGCCTGCAGACATCGAGCCTCTTCGGCGAACCGCATCAGATTTTCTTCTAGTTGAAGAACCTGTCCAGCGAGCCCGAAGTTGAAGAAGGCAAGTGCTCATGTGTAGCGGGCCTCTCCGAAAGGTGCGAGCACTTGTGCGCTGCGTTGCTGCACTGTTACTGGTAAGGCCTTCACCATTTACGAGGTAACTCTACGCTGCGACTCGTGTTGTCGATTGCATGTATCCCGTGAGAGAGTTTTAGTGCTGGGGCCACATGCGGCTTGCGTACGTGAGCCCTTGCGTTCCTTTGTATTCTCCACAGGTGCTGCGGTGAGTACGAAGGAACGCGAGGGCGTGCGCACGCAGGCCGCTTGGGGTACCCGGCAGGCACTATTCCGTTGTCCCGTCTGGTCCCGTCAAAAGAGTTTTAGCAAGTTACGGACATGCGGCACACAAATATGCCTGGGGCCTATCCCTGGATCGTGTGTTTCCGAACACTCGCTTCTTCGTGTTGGCAGTATTTGATATTCGAAACAGGGCTCGGGCTTATGTACACAGCAGACGCCTGCGATACGCAAGGCCCTTGAACCCCCGTACGATACTTCAGGTCCAACGATTAGCTACACTGTACAGTCGAACACACTTATGACGATACCGGTTTTTTTTTTCTTACAATAAATCGTTTATAACAATCAGAAGCTGCTGCACCGTCAACTTTAGTATGTTTTCTATGGTGAAATGACCCGCTTACAGCAGTGCCCGCATGCCGCGTTATCGGTTATAACATTGAATTCTGGCTGTTGGGTGTCCAAGCCGGAACGCGAAATCCCTGAAATGAAAGAAGAAAACGAGAAACCCCAGCTGCTGAACCCCCGCCCACAACCCCAACGTACCCCAGCGCCCCTTCATATTTGTGGTATGCTTCACCGCATAGCGATATGGCAATGCGGCAAAGCCGACTTTTGAAATCCGCTACGGCGCGGGAGCGGCGGTGGCTTCTGTTCAAGCGTGCAGTTTGAGTAAAAAGTTGTGACTTCGAAGAGTTTCAGCGTCCGGATCTTCATACGTTGCCACACATTGGCTCTATGGGTCTTGTGGCGGTCCCCTGAAAACATCCGAATTTTCAAACATGTCCGAAAAATCCGCAGCTTTGTCATCCTTGTCACCGATGTCTGTTGGCATATCCCATCCGATATTATAGGTTTCTCACAGCAACCTGCCATCCCTCAATTTTGCATTTTTTCGTGTAACCCGTTTATAGCACCTATCGGTTATAAGAACGAATATTTTTCGTGGCACTTGAGTATTGTTATAAGTGGGTTCGACTGCTTAGCACATCCATGTTTGTCGGACCACTAACTGGATGAAAATGTAATGTGAATATAGAAATGGATGAAGGAATTGGCTGAGAAATAGTTGTAGAAATTTGTGCTTGGTTCATTCTGGTGAATGTTTGCTTTTATAAGCTTTGTAATTTGCTAGTACTATATAAGTTTGATGACAGAAAACAGTCAATGTCCGTGCCATTTTATATTGCTTATTTCGAGATCTCGTTAATTCATACTTCTAACATGGCTTGAACTACAAATGCTCCTTACTGAAATTCCCACAATTTTTTGTGTTTCTTTATAGATGGCAAGCTTAGTTACAGGTGTAGCTGGTGTCTTAAAAATAAATCACCCTATGAAACACCGACTTATGTTAGCAATGAATGAGTGTTGTCTGAGTGAACTTCTTTTGCAGTACTGTGTAAAACAATTGCTGTTTTCAGAGCTGGCTTGCGGTCGCTTCAGCACTTGAGCTGCACGGATTTGGAGTGTTCTTGGGCAAAAAAAAAAAAGAAGGACGTTCAGCACTCTTACACCCCAGTGCCACTCCAAGCATTTTGCCATGTTAAAGCAGAACTTCCAGCTCCTTTGATCCCTGCAAATCAATCGCAGAAAATGGGTGAGAAGCTCCGCCAGGCTGCCCGAGAGTCTGCGATTGAGACCCACAGGTAAGGTGCTCATTCCATTCTGGCAATATAAAGGATAAAGTAAGACCGAGTCATAGTGAAGTAGTAAGTGTCACTTAGAACTCCCTCATTCACGAACACCATCCATAGAGGTGCGCGCAAGGGAGCAGAAGGGGCAGCTGCCCCCCCCCCCCCCCTCCCTCCAATCCAAGTCAGCCCCTCAAATTAATCAGTCGTGCATGTCCCATCATTGTTTGATGTGCAGAATTATGTAAATACAAGTTTTTTATAGTAGTGGCAGGCGGGGGGCTCCTGCTCTTGCACTCTAGGAGTGGTATAGTTCCCACCTTTCGCCCGAAAGGCCATGAGCCAAAGCAGGTCATTCTGGGCATCACGACGTTGCTTCATTTGCATTTTTACATGCATTACAGAGCTTGTTTTCATTTGTACACGTCCGACGAGCAAAGGAGGTGCTGCAGGGGTGGCACACAAGCAGAAGCGTGAGATTGCAAAAACGTTGTGCAGGATTTTTTTCGTGTAAAGCTTGCTAGTATTGAGGCTTGGGCTAGTTCATGTTTGGAAAAGGAGGTGAAAGGGCACACAATTTTGGCGGAACACATGACAAAGAAAGGACAGCAATGGCACTGATGTACATCTGATTTTAATGTTTTACATGCGAGTACATGTATGCCATGACAGTGATAAAATAGGAAAGAAAAAGTTCGGCAGCTCCCACGTACCATGGGAATCGATGTTATGTCAAGTATGCGGAGAGAAGCTGACTGGTGTAATTTTTTTATTCAGCGAAACATTACGAAATGACGCCAAAGATATGCATAAATGTTGTGCGCACTGACATATGCTGAACTGTGACATGTGTTATATGTGAACAGTCATAACCAGTTGTTTACAGTTGCGTAACAATGACTACAGCAACATGGGTATTACCAACACCAGAAGCGGTAAGATGATATGTAACGCTTGTGCTTGCAAGGATGGTAGCCCTGGCTAATGCGACGTAGACCAACTTCAGTGGATGACGCTTAAGTATACAATTGACGTTAACCCGACGTGACGCGTATTAAATGCGAATGCATTTCATAGTCGGGCTATGTCAGGCATCTGGCGTTGTCCAACGTTGTCCAGCGTTGTCCGCGGAGGAGGAGGAGGAGGATAGGTTGAGGAGGTAAGCGCCGGCAGGTGTTAGATGCGAAGCATCTTATGGCGAAGCTTAATCCGGTGGTGGTGGTGTGCGGCGTGACCACCCTTACTGCGCATGCGCAAACCCTTTCAAAAAAATAAAAATAAAAAACCTCCTCTCTCCCTCTCTCTCCTCTAGGCATCCCTCCCCGCGGCAACCACACCCTCACTGCGCATGCGCCTCC
Organism: Rhipicephalus appendiculatus; assembly: GCA_030522465.1. Classification (NCBI taxonomy): domain Eukaryota; kingdom Metazoa; phylum Arthropoda; class Arachnida; order Ixodida; family Ixodidae; genus Rhipicephalus; species Rhipicephalus appendiculatus. The sequence goes on from JALIZH010027094.1 coordinate 9,310, forward strand.
CCTCCTCTCTCCCCTGCTACGCTCCCCCCCTCTCTCCTCTAGGCATCCCTGCCCGCGGCGTCCACACTCCCATTGCGCATGCGCGTCCCACCTCTCTCTCCTCTCCTACGCTCCCCCCCTCTCTTCTCTAGGCATCTCTGCCCGCAGCGTCCACACTCCCACTGCGCATGCGTGCCCCCCCTCTCTCTCCTCTCCTACGCTCCCCCCCTATCTCGCCTCGCGACGCCGACACAGGCAGCGTCTGCTAGCGAGTTTCTTGGTTGAAAAAAAACCGACTGCTCGCGCTGCACAACCGTTCACTGGCCACCCGTATATATGGCAATGGATCTTGTCCTCCAAGGTGGTGCCGGTGGGAGATTTCTCCAGTGCGTTGTTGAACAATAAAAATTCGCAGCGTGCGCGTTAACTAAAAGCGGACTGCGAGTCTCTGTGTCCAGTCGGAGTCTTCTGTCTCTCATTGCACATTAGCAGCGATTGGCATGTTCCAGTAGGAAACACCGCTCCATCGCTGCGTGCTTTACGCATCCCCAGTTTTCTCTCCTGCGCAACGCTGCGATGAGCGCCAGCGTCAACGCCGCCGCCAGTGTAAGCGTTAGCGCCCGCTGCTTCACATCTACACATGGTTCCCTTTAGCGGAAGATGGTGTAATTTTAAATGCGAATGCATTTCTTAGTCGGGCTATGTCAGGCATCCGGCGTTGGCGTTGTCCGCGGCGGCCTCGGCAGGTGCTAGAGTGAGTGGAGAGGAGGAGCGCGCTCTGGTGCGTGAGGGCGCTCGCATCGCGGGAGCTCGGCGGAGCTATATATGAAAAAAAATAATAAAAAGAAAAAAAGAAAAAACAGAACAAAGAAAAAAAATAAGAAGAAAAACAAAAAAAGTAAAAAAAGTAAAATAAAACAGAAAAAAAAGCAAAAAAAAAAAACAGGCGCTGCGCCGTGCTCCCGACCGGGCTGCAGAAATTAGGCGCCTTTTCCTTCTTCGAACCACAACCACCATATATAAATGGAGTGAAGCGCGCGCGAAATGCATTCGCATTTCCTCACGATGCCCTTCGGGGAGGTGGGGGGCATTTGTTTTGTTTATCATAGCAGTACATATGTAATGTTTATAAAACTAGATAGCGAGCACTGCAACCACAATTGACATTTTACGAATATTACGCCTGCATGGGGTCCTTTTCTAAGGCCGTTTCGTGACCTGGCATGGCTCTGTGGTAGGATACTTGAGTGCCACGCAGAATGCTTGGGTTCGATTCCTGCTGGAACCCTGATATTTATTCTTCACATTCGTAGGGTCAACGCTGCCGATGTCAGTTTTTCTTAACGCTCTCGCATTTAAATTATCAATGTCTGTTCTCGCCGTTCCTGGTCCCCTCAATTTCATTAAATAGAGTTTTAACTGTATTCGGGTATGTGCCACACATGTCTCGTGGAAAGGGTTTGACGATGTACAGGACAGGATTTTCGCTTTATTCATGTCATGACCAGCCAGCCCTGTTACCGATGTCGATTCTCTTGCTGTTACCCTCCCATACTAATTTTGGTCGACCCGAAGTTAAGGAGGCGGTCGCGAGAGCACCCAGACGTAGGCGGCTACATAGATAGATAGATACGTAGATAGAAACAATTGATGTGCCCGCAGTTCACTGAGAAGTGCTTCGCATTTAAAAAATCATCCATGCTTGGTGCCCATATCTCTCGTCAGTCTAAACGGTGCCGAAGTGGAAGTAGCTAACTTAGCCAGAGTGGCGCTGGTTAATGCGCACAAAACTGCTCAACCAAATAGGTGGGCGAACGCTCGCTGTCGTAGGTAAATTGGTAGAGCATGAGATGCGCAAGTATAATGGTTGTGGGTTAGCGTCACACCGACGGCATAGGTGTTTCTTCGTCCACTTTGATTAATTTCTGTTTATCTCATAATTACTACACTATTGTTACAAATGACAAATAATGTCCCCTGTGCTTTCATTGGCTTAACTGTCGGATTCAGTTTTGTTCATGTCACAATAAAAGTGAGCTTAG
>JALIZH010027095.1:0-36898 GCA_030522465.1 Rhipicephalus appendiculatus
CACTCATGAGTGCACTCAACTACAGTCACTCACACTCATTTGATTGTGGTGAGTTGAGTATGAGTGAGTACTCATGAGTGTCAGTGGACGTGAGTGTGAACGCAGTGAGTACCCATGAGTGTGTGAGTGGAGGTGAGTGTGAACGTGAGTGAGTACTCATGAGTGTGAGTGGACGTGAGTGAGTGCGAAGGCTGAAAAAATTGTGGTGAGTGAGTTTGAGTGAGTACTCCCTTAAAGTGCCGACCTATGCAAGAAAGACTATCGTCTTTAAAACATGAGCTTGTGCTGAACCAAGTGCATTGGCTAACGTGACCAAGGTGGTGGTGGTAGAAACATTTATTGCCACTGTAGAGCGCGGGGCCGAGCCCCCTACATGGCACGTGGGTGCTCCCCTCACTTTAAGGAAGCACCCCTTACAAAGCGAAGCGGAAAGCCCTTGAAGCGCAATCCTCTTCATCGCGCAGGAGATGATCCGGCGCTGATCGAAAGCAGAAGTGCTGGTCATGATAGTCTCCTGCAAGACACCGCCACAGCCGGTGATGGGGGATGAGGGAAGGTGGGACATGAGGAGTGATGTGGAGGAAATCTCCTGGTTTGGGTCCGCAAAGTTTGCTAATGAAGAGGGGAATTGGTCTGGGTATCGGGGCGTTTAGTAGTAGGGGTGCGTGGCAGTTCGCGTTTGTAGGCGTCGCCAGTGTGCGGCCTGCGCAATGTTTAGGGATGGGGCTGGGGGTGTGACCAAGGGCCACTGCCAGCGGCAGCACCTTATTGTCGGCACAGGGCTTTTTTCGTGCAAAGCGTCGCAGTTCGTGCACAGCGTCGCATTTTCAGCGCAGCCTAAAAAACACTAGGGTCTTTAGAATTGAGTACTTATGTATTTCAATAAAATAACACACGACCCTGACACTTACATATTAATGTTGCGCCTCAGATATGCGTGGCTCTGTTTTTTGATCGAATATGTTCACAAGTATGAGAGCAAAACACCAGTTCAAGATGGCTGGACGTTCAGAAAGTGGTTAAACTTTGGCCGAGTAGCTGAATCGGGTTGATGGACAGACAGAGAGACAGTCAGACAGACAGCCAGACCAAAATTTTTCCGTTGAAGTATCCCAAGAAAGACTACTATCGTCTTTAATAATAGCGAATGCAGTTAACAAAGCAAAGAATAGTGAGATGTTAACTATATAAGCGCCTAGTCTATCAAGTAGCTCCATATGCAAGAAGCAAAGGAAGTTCAGTACGCGTCCCCCCAAAAAACTTTTCCAAATAGCTCAAACTACAGGCACACAGTATTTTTCCATTATAAGAAAATTAGTCTTTCTCAATTCCAAAAAAAATCACCACTCTCGCCGGGACAAGACTATTAGTGATCGAGAAAATTTGCAAAAAAGAAAATGCTGATGGTAACGCCACTTTGAAATTTGCGGACCAAGCGCCATGACGTCATACATTTTGACGGCATCTACTAGGGCCCACATAGTTACAAAGCCGTAAAAGTGACCTTTCAGGGGGCCATAGATATAACCAAGCTGTTTTCAGGAAATTCCATTGAGCCAATCTCTGCAAAGAAAGACACATCACTGCCTATCCCGCGTGGAGATTTCGGCGCGAAATTTAAAAGTTGACCATTGACCTTTAATTTCTCCTGTATTAATAAACTTATCATGGTGCAATTAAAGACATTAGAGTTCTCAGAGTACACTTTATCAATCTAAACTTATTCATTATTTCACTCTAGTGTCCCTTTAAGAACTGAGCAAAGTCCAAACTCCGGCCCGACCCGAGCCCGCCACCTCAAACCCGGGCCCGGCCCTAAGCCCGGAGCTTCAGGCCTGAGCCCGGCCCGGGCCCGCCGCGAAAACTGCTTTACCCCGGCCCGGCCCGGCCCACGGGCTGGGCCGGGCTGGGGGTTTTCGGGTAGGCCCGAGCCCGTGCAGAGCTCTAAATGGAAGGTTGCCAGAATGGTATATTGCATTAGTGAGGTATTTATCCCTTACCACCGTTCTATTGTGTAATCGGAAATGTCAGTTCTTTAATGCATTCGATCTAGAGATGAATGCGAATTCTTCAGTACTATGCGTTCGTCGTTGGGTCGCGATACGAACAAAATGAACATATTAGTTATCTGTCTGTGTTGAATTGCTTCGAAGTGCCGTGCTTATGTTGAATATGAAAAAAAAAATAAAACTAGATTGCTGAGTGGTTACGACGCTCGCCTTCCGATCGTGGATAGGCGGTGTCGAATCTCGACTCGCCGAAAACATTTTGTAGCGAAGAATTTCTCTCTTTCTCAATATCCCTTACTTTCGGTCTCTCTGTACTCGTTCTCTCACCCCGTAAGAGTTATTGCATCCCGCGCCGGACAAATCAGTGCCCGTGTTCTGGTAGTGTTACAAGCTGCCACTCAAGCGTCACCGGCGCGAGGTCGGCGACCGTTCCGTAAGCAAGTAAACGCAGTGAAAGGCTCGGAGACGTGTTTGGACAACAAAACAACAGCTTTAATCTAGCTATTGTGGCACAAGCACTCTAAATACAACATTTCAACTAAACTAACAATAAGCTTACAAAATAAAATACTGCACAATACACAAACTGAACTAACACTAAACAAAGAGTGGAACAATAAATAAAACGACGATCGGATGCGAATAATCCCGAAGAGTTCTGGCACGAGACGACTGCGATGTCGGTGGATCCGAGATGCAACGCCGATGCTTCCGGGAGCTAGTGCTTGAAGGCGATCTCAGGCAGGTTGAGCTAACCTGAGATTGCAGACGTGTCTCAACTAGGCGAACGGCTAAGTTTAGGTGACCAGCCGATACAAAGCGCACACTAAAAACTTCTAGTAGGAAGACTCGTTGATATATTTCTACGCCATGTTTGACAAGCAACTAGACTGATTAGCAGGGCCATATCCTGCGCTTAAATCCCCTTCGTGTCCCCTCATTCTCTTCCTGGGGAAAAAGGAACCATCGACATGGGTCCCATCATGCGCATTGAATTGTCACAAAGTCCGTTCTCAAAATATTGACGACGCCCCTTTTTAATTAGGGGAGGGTTCTCCAATAACCAGGAGAGACAACCCGCTTAAGGTGACCGCGTAGGCGGCTCGTACACGTGCAGCTTCTTCCGTGGGAACGGTATCTTGCCGCGGTTCTCAGCCGAGCGTTTTGCAGTCTAAATGTTCGGGGCACACTGCGGCTGTCCAACAAAAGCTGTCGTCTTCGCGGTACAGAACAACGAACACCCTTCGGCAGCGACATTCGAAGAATAACACCCCCTTCCGCTGCTCTTCGCGGCTCTAAAAACAAATCTTTTCATGCCCAAGCCGCTGGTCTGCTGGGGAGTGCGGCGCGCGTTAATCGGCATGACGACGGGTCGAAAAAGTGGCATTCCGTGACAGGGAGAGAACTAAGAGAAGCAGAATAGGACGGCGATGACGAAGAGAATGCGTGCCTGTTCATGATGATGATAATTCTGTTTCAACGACATATGGAAACCTCGAGCCTAACATCTCTGCTGTAAAAAAAATCAACTGTTCCTTCCGCACGTGGTCAGTCTCGGCGTCTTTCGCTTTCCTGTGCCCCCGGCGGGCGAAGTAAAAAGCAGGATACATCGTAGTCACATGATGAGCGAGCGCTACATTTTCTCGCCTCACACGATCGCCCATCCGCCCTGTTCTGCATGATGTGCTGCGTGCGTGCGCCTGTTGAATGCCGTGGAACGTCTACAGAAGGAACGCCGTTCCCTCTACCGTTCCTGCTTAAACGTAACGAGTTACCGTTACAGTTCCACCGATACTGAATGGAACGGTGGCGTTCCTGCCTAGGCGCTTAGCCGTGTCCCCGAAAGGGAGACAGAAAGAAGCGTTTTCGATTTCCTTTCCTCTAATAAATAGCCACTTATATATATATATATATATATATATATATATATATATATATATATATATATATATATATATATATATATATATATATATATATATCCTGCCAAAAGGAACTAGTTCCTGGAACATCGTTCCTTGGAACGCCGTTCCGAACAACACTACAGAATAGGCATGCAAGCCGCCGCGGTGTCCGGGTGGTTACGTACGATGATCGGGTGCTGGCTCGAAACACGCGTGTTCGATCCCGTCCGCAGCGGTCACCTTTTGATGTAGGCGAAATGCTAGAGGCCCATGTACTGTGCGATTTTTAGGGCACGTCTCAGAACCCCAGGTAGCTGAAATTATTCGGAGGCCTCCACTACGGCGTACCTTATAGCCCGAGTCGCCTTTGCAACGTCAAAACCTATGAAACCAAGTTGATCGACTTTTGTGCATTACTGCGCCACTTAGCTTTGAGCACTGATAAAAGTAATACGTCGAACATAGACGCTAGGACGATAAGGCAGGAGGCAGACGCTTGTGCCAGCATTACACCCTTATCACACATGTAGAAAATTCTATTGTAGAGAGCAAACGTAAATGCGGGTGATAAAGAGCTATTGTGCGCCGTACATGTGCTCACATACACGGCATTGCGCGTGTCAGAGAAACGAGGGAGAAAAAAATGCTCAGTGGTCACTTGTTTTGTAGTTCGTAAAAAATGCGTCTCGTGTTTACTTGTTCACCACTGTGTATATTCGCATCTTCGCACCCTTTAATTACAATTCCTAGAATAGTAAAATCTTTGAGTCATGTCAACTCGGAATATTCGATAAGGCGAAATTGAAATGTCGACGCCAATATTAGGTAAATCATTTTTTAAGAATTAGTGAAACGGGATATTTTTGTGGAGTACGCTATGCAAAAAGAAAAAACTCATTTCAATTATGTGCCCGCTATACTTAAAAGCTTTCAGGTGACTAACATGCAATACGAAATCTGGTACGCAATTAAACTGAACACTGAGGAAGTAAATTTTAATAGAAGCTCTGGATGCAAAGCTTTGGACAAACTATGGATCAATAATGACTGCTAATGCGCATTCCGCGATGTTAAGGCCGATGCATGCTATAAAAACCGCATGGAAATGTGGATATCCAGATAAAGTTTACCGCCTGAAGTTTTAGTACCTCTACAAATCTTAATGCGTATGTCCCAATCGCAATGCACATCCACCGGAATGCATCGACCATGAAAACTCGCAAATTAGAACATGGCAAGCAAGAATTATCCGTAGTTTCAAACAATTCCTTCCTGTCTAAAAATGTCGCCACAAAATGAAACTGGATTTTTATAAATCTTGGATAATCTGTGTTCCTTCATGTGTGTGTGTGCGTGCGGGCGGGCATGTGTGTGTGTGTGTGTGTGTGTGTGTGTGTGTGTGTGTGTGTGTGTGTGTGTGTGTGTGTGTGTGTGTGTGTGTGTGTGTGTGTGTGTGTGTGTGTGTGTGTGTGTGTGTGTGTGTGTGTGTGTGTGTGTGTGTGTGTACGTGCGTGTGCGTGTGCGCGTGTTTTTTCATGCTCTTAAAACTACAGTATGACACCAACACGCCTAAAACGCTACGTTACTGAGCTTCATATTCATAGGCGTGCGCAGGGTTCCGCTGTGGTGACTATGGGAGGCGGCCGCTCCCCCCTGCTTACATCCCCCCCCCCCCCACCGTGCTTACGCCTATGCTTATATGTGTGTGAAATGGTCTTCAGTTTTGCCAGCCAACTTTGACTTCTTTCGCTGCAAAGTAGCGTCAACATCCACCGCAGAAAACAAGCCAGGCCTACGCGGGACACAAAGCAGCAACGCTTGAAAGGGCCCTGCAACACTTTTCCAAGTAGCCATGGAATGTATTCACTAAAGACAGCTTATTGCCTCACGAATTCACCGCTGCAAAAATTTTTAGAATCCATCCAGTACGAGCGGAGTTACAAAGTTTTGTCGCACGCTGCAATTGCATTCTCTCTTCTCTCGTCCCGACGAAAGCGCTGAAAGCTAAGCAGGGAGGGGATGGCACGGGGAAAGAAAATACGTCACGCGTGCCTCGTGACCTTGAGCACTTTTTTTTTTCTTCGAATACGCGACTTTTCAGTGCGATCGCGGGCGCGCACGGGTGGACACGTCGCGGCCTCCAGCGGCGGCCCCAGTAACGACCGAGCGCGCCATGCTCAAATCAGCCAATGGCTGATACAATGGCTGTGACGAGTGATTTTTGAGCTTGTAGCGTCATTTGTCGAGAGAAGAGAAAGCAATTTTTAGCTGACTTTGAGAATTTATTGTGAATTCCAGGCCGCGTGCTGCGCTATAATATTTGGCTCGCGTGTTCTCGGTAGCCTCGACTACCGATCGGCAGCGTTTTCTGACCATGCTCAAAAAGTGCTGCAGGGCCCTTTAAGCTGGAGAAGCCTAGCCATGAAATGAAAAAAAAAACGTCAGTTCCCCGCCGTGAAAACCGTCGGATAGCGAAGCTGTAAGCGTGTGAATGTATTCGGTTGGCTAGCGAGATCATGCGGTGTCGTAAATCTGCCGCTATATTCGAAATGCGCGTGCTTACACCTGATTCTGCAAGCGTGGGTGTATAGGAAGCACATTGGTTATTACTAGAGGCCGAATTTTTAGGCACTTAAAAAGCGCGTTTTTAGGCGCTAAAAATAGGCAGGCAAAACACAGTTTTAGGCTTCCAAAATCGAAATATAGGCACAATAAATTGTTAAATAAATTCAAAATATTTCAAACAAACACGTGCGCGACCTGTATTTACGACAGGAAAGCAAGAAATGTTATTGTTCACGATGACACAATGGCGCCAACAGTTGAACATAGCCACGCAATGGTCCTTTTCGCCCCACGGTTCGTAGAGCACAGTCTCTCCTTTTATTCTCTATCATGGTGAGTAAAGTGTCCACCGTGGAATCGACACAGTCGTGGATCTCTTTATTTTTGGCATGCACAGAAAGGTAGTTAGTCCAGGTAGTTAGACCGCTAAAAAAAACAGAAGGGAGGGATGCCTCGTATTGGCCGGGTCTAATCGCGTAGGGTCAGTTGCTTCTCTGTCGACGAACACCTTTAAAGGGGAACTCCGGCGACTTTTCGATACTCACCGATTTAAACATAAGTTCTCTTCGGTGCCCTGATGATATGTGCCAAATTATACAGCCGTAAGTAATTTAGTTTTTTCGGAAAACGAGTTTTAAAATTGGTAACCGATTCCGGAATCATACCTTCAAATGCGGGCCACCCTGTGTACGTGACGTATCGGCGTACTTCTTTCTCGTCCCCCCAGACGGACGCTTGCTCGCGGCGCGCGCTTTTAAATGCGAATGCATTTCTAAGTCGGGCTATGTCAGGCATCCAGCGTTGGCGTTGTCCGGCGTTGTCCGCGGGGAGGAGGATAGGTTGAGGAGGTGTCCGCGCGCCGGCAGGTGTTATCTCTCCGCTCTCACTCCCTCTCCCATAGCAACAGCTGCGGGCGCGCGCGCTCATCCTCGCCCCTAGCAACCGGAGCAGGTGGGGCGGGCGGAGTAGTGGAGAGTGAGTGGAGAGGAGGAGCGCGCTCTGACGCGTGAGGGCGCTCGCATCGCGGGAGCTCGGCGGAGCTATATATGAAAAAAAAAAATAAAAAAAATAAAAAAGAAAAAAATTAAATAACACAAAAAAACAAAAAAAAAAACAAACGGCGCTTCGCCGTGCTCCCGACCGGGCTGCAGAAATTAGGCGCCTTTTCCTTCTTCGAACCACAACCACCATATATAAATGGAGTGAAGCGCGCGCGAAATGCATTCGCATTTCCTCACGATTCCCTTCGGGGAGGTGGGGGCATTTTTCTTCGAGGCGACGCTTCCGCGCTCATGTAGCTGCACTCCTCATCGCTGGACTTCTCGCTGGTCAGTTCAGACGAGCTGGCACAGCTTGTTTCCACGTCGGAAGACATCGAAAGTTTGCTTTTCCCGCGAAAGAAGAGGCACGTGAACAATGTTTACGTTTACGCCGTGGTGGCGTGTAGCGGATTTGGTGACGCCATGACGTCATCGCGTACCCAGCATGGAGCACGGAACAGCTCCCCGTTTCGGTTTCGGTTTTGATTCGTTCTTCATTGCTTATTTAAAATTATTGACGAGTGACTCGGCAAAATGAACCGCCCTAGCTGTTGCAGGACTGTTAATACTATTTGAAAACGGCGTTATCTCGGTATGGTCGAAAATGCACCGGAGTTCCCCTTTAAAGGGCCCCTCACCAGGTCTGAGCATTTTGAGCTGACCAGTGTTTTGCATGAACTGGGCACTCGCGATCCCGTCTGTCAAGATTTGCAACGTTACGCGCCGCGGAAAAACGTGAAATTTCAAAATGTACACCGCTTGACCTTCTCGCCGGCGCGCGACCCAAGATGACGTACAACAAGGAATGCTCCTGCGTAGTTATCTGAGCTCTAACGTCGCTCCTCTACGTAGACATTGGTGCTCTGACATCGCTCGCAGTAGCACGTGACACTGCGAGAATTATTCGAGGCGACATGTGGGTAGGTAGGTAATAAACTTTATTAATCCAGCGAGAAATTACTGGCCCGCGCTAGGCCTCCAGGGGCCGTCGTCCGGGGAACATCGAGTGAGGTCCTCGGCGATGGTCCTGGCTCGCTGGACAGCCCAGAGTTGGTCCACCGGATGTGGGCTGAGAAGCGCGGCTTGCCACCGCTCAGCCAGTCGTCCTGGGGTACAGGCTCTCTCGTCCCGGTAGTGTATAGGCGAAAACCGCGTTCGCAGTTCCAAAGTATGTGAGCCATGTCGGCTGTCTCGTGCCCGCACCACGGACAGTCGGGCGACGGGTGTAGCGAGGAACACAGTCTGTGCAGGTGCCGGGGATTTTCAAATGTATGAGTTTGCAGACGCCTCAGGTCAGATGCCTGAGACCTGTCAAGCTGTTTGTGAGGTGGTGGGTAAAGTTGTCTAGTTTTTCTGTAATGGCTGAGGATTTCGTGGTACGGGACCATGATGTCCTTGCAGTCTTGTATGGCATCGGAGCCTGTCGTTGTGGAGGCATACTGTCCTCCGTCCCTGGGTGCCTCGCCATCTTGGAGGTCTTCCACATCGGCGGCCCTTTCATCCGCGTCGCGGCGGGTTAGCTGTCTCGCGACGAGGTGGGCGCGCTCGTTGTGGTTGGACGGGAGGTCGAGTCTTTGCTCATTTCCAAGCTCGCCCACGTGCGCAGGGAACCATTTCAGAGCCTTCGTAGTAATCGCACCGGACTTGAAGTCTTCGGATCTGGCGTTCAACATATGCGCCGCCTCGACGGAGATCCATCCCTTGGTAAAGTTCCGGACCGCCGTCTTGGCGTCGCTGACGACAAGCGTGTCCTCGTTTCCACCGTGAAGTATTGCTAGGGCGATGGCCATTTCTTCCGCCGCTCTCCGGGGTGCCCCCCCATGTGCTTGAGGATTTCGTTTAACGTTTGCTGCAGCTCTTCGATCTTCTTAGCCGATTTGTCGTTTTGTAGTCTGGCCCTGCTCAGTTCCTCTCTGAGTTCCCTGTTCTCTCTGTCTAACCTTTCTACTCTCGCCCCGATTGCCGAGTTCAAGGTCGTTCCTTGGTCGTCAGGGGATGAAAATTCTCCTGGGCTCCCCCTCTTTCCCGCTGGCATGTCCGACCAAGCCACCTTGAGTGATCCTTTCGGCATACCGCCAGGTGGGGACCGCCCGTTGCCCGACGCGAAACGGGACTCGCCATTCGAGTTTCGTGCAGTACGGCTTTGGCTTCGGCTAAGACTTCTACTTTTCCTTCTACTGCGACTCTTTCTTCCTCTCGCCGGTGAGGAGGAGTTGAGGGCAGAGGCTTCGTCTCGTTGCCGGGAGTCGGATCTCGATCTCGAACAGCTTCTTGGGCGACGCCCCGATGAGGGATTCCGCGGGAGGGCCGGGTACTGATCCTCCCCGCCATCTTCGCGAGTGAGCGCTGTTTTCTTTCCTCATATTCCAGACTGTCCCTGCTTTTCGCGAGCCATCTCCTTGTCTTGACTACGTACGGAACCTTGTATTTGGCTTTACATACGCGATCGGCAGTGGCATGAGCTTCCCCGCAGATTTTGCACCTGGGCGAACACTTGTGCTCGGCACTCGGGTTTTTCGTGCCGCAGATCAGACAGAGTTTGACTTCCGGTCTAGGGCAGACGTCGGCTCTGTGTCCGAGTCTTCCGCATTCCCGGCAGAAGTCGAGTTGCTTGCGATAGAGTGCGACTCTTATCATTATACTGTTAAAGTACACCCACGTCGGGACTCGGTTTCCTTCATAGAGTAGGATTACTGTGGCAGTGTTTCCTAGTCTCTTGGCGTAAGCGAGATTCGGGTTCCTCGTTGTAATCAGTGCCCGAGAGAGCTGATCTTGCGTGTAACTGAGCGGGACGTCTCTTATGATTCCCTTGACCATTTCTTCCGGCGCAGAGACATACGCACTGACCTCGTGTTCCTTGTCCCCCATTTTAATTGAGCGGATCTTCGCTAATTTGCCTGCCATCTCCTCGTCCGGCGTGCTGGCAACCAGGATGTTTTGAATGTAGTTAGGGCAAATCGTGATTGTTTCGTCCGCATTTATCCCGGCCGTTCTCCTGATCGTTTCGTCCAATGCCACTCCGCATGCCGTGCGGAGGTTCAAGCCATTCGGGGCCTCATAATGACCTTAATGTCTCCTTTCGGCAGTCTCGGCATTCTACTCGTTCGTAGAATTTTCTGTACTATCTCACCTTTCCGGCCGCGCGTCTAGTCTCGCGCTGCGGGGATGGCTCGTTGTCGCGGCGAGCATCGCGGTTTTTCTTCCGTCGCGTAACTTCAATCCAGCCGTCGGCGTCCGTCTCGGCCTCGCGTGGGGTGGTGACGTTATCTCTAACCTCGTGCCCGTCGGGTGTTGTGGGCGTTGTGTCGTCCACTTCCATCACTGAGTTTTATCCGTGCGGCCAGCCGTATCGAGTCCGCGTGTACTGGGCGCGGAGCGCTGCCCAGCTGAGCCGAAATTCTGTTAAGCCTAGAACACTTCACTCGTGGTGCCGAAATAAATGTGGTCGTAAAAGTCCAAAAAATGCACGCTCACCCTGAAATTTGGTGTCCCCGGGTTCGCGTGATCGTTCTGGAGCCGATGGTAATCAAATTTTTGATGAGGGCAGTGAAAATCCTGCGGATTCATTCGAAAACCGGCAGAGTCGAGGTGAGGTGCGACCACTCTCGTCGGCGACCGCAGCGCCCTCCAGGCGACATGTGTAATTTCTGTAATATGTTGCTTAAATAGATGAATGAAAGTTGAGAGAAATAATAAAACACAAGCGAAATGTGTTTGCATTTTTATTTTTAAATGCGAAGCATTTCTTAGCGAACTTCGGCGACTTTGAGCGTATCTATCTAGCTATCTGGCTATCTATCTATCTAGCCGCCTACGACTTTGTGCTCTCCCGGCCGTATCGTTAATGGGATTTATACCAAATTTGGTATGGCATAACATGACTCTATGACAAACTTAAATGGCTGGTTATATCATGAAAATCATGACTGACTTGTCATGAAAAGTATGATTTACATGCAACGCTCATGGTTCGCTCGCGGCCGTTTCGTTAGCTTGATATACACCAAATTTGGGATTGAGTGACGTGACTGTATGACGAACATAAATGACAAGTTGTAATATGGAAATCATGATATGTCATGAGCGACATGACTTGCATTCCACGCTCATGGCGCGCTTGCGGCCGTTTCGTTAGCTCGATATACACCAAATTTGGTATTGAGTGACATGACTGTATGACAAACATAAATGACAAGTGGTAATATGGAAATCATGACATGTCATGAGCGACATGACTTGCATTCCACGCCTCATGGCGCGCTCGCGGCCGTTTCATTAGCTTGATATACACCAAATTTAGGATTGAGTGACGTGACTGTATGACGAACATAAATGACAAGTGGTAATATTGTCACGTGGTCGTGACGTCGACGAAGGCAACAGTCGGCGTTTCAAATAAGAAACTCTTTATTAGGCCGAACTTGTGGCCGGTAAACGGAAAGTCAGAATACAGCAACAAGCACTGTGACTGATAGCGGCGAACGTAGCGTCGGCCGTCGATGAACTGAACATCAACATCATTAGAGCGCGCCGGCTTTTATGCATCACGCGTCGAACATTCTAGCCTTATCACTGGTCATCGCGCAAGCTCTGGAATAATCTCGAGTGGTCGCGTCTTGCGCGCAATCTTAACAAAACGATCTGCAATAATCGCGAAGCTTCTCGAATGCTAAGGCGTGGTCTGCGCCGAGCGTTACTGACAGTCTTTGTGGGCGGAAACCGAATACAGCAAACGCGAAAATAAGAAACGCGCGTGGCAATGCCCCCTCTGAAAAAGCATCGTCCCTGATGCTTAAAACGGAGCACGGGGGGAAAAAATACATGCAACAATAAACAACAACAAGAAAGCAAGAAAGCACAATATTAAAGCAATAGGTGCAGTCCTCAGGTTCACTAACGCGCGTAGTACGGCTTGAGGCGTACGACATGGACGACTTCAGGTCCGCGCACGGCGCCGTTGAGAGTTCGTAATGCCGTCCGGGACAACCTCGTAGTCCAGAGCGCCTAGACGTCGAAGCACTTTGTATGGCCCGAAGTATCGCCGAAGAAGTTTTTCACAAAGTCCATGTCGGCGTATCGGCGTCCACACCCAAACGCGGTCGCCGGGCTGGTATTCCACGAAGCGTCGTCGAAGGTTGTAGCGGCGGCTGTCGGTCGCCTGCTGATTCTTGATACGTAGGCGGGCGAGTTGTCGGGCTTCTTCGGCGCGCTGTAGGTAGGCGGTGACGTCGATGTTTTCCTCGTCAGTGACGTTTGGTAACATGGCGTCAAGCGTCGTTGATGGGCTCCGTCCGTAGACCAACTTGTACGGCGACAGCTGCGTCGTTTCTTGCACTGCCGTGTTGTATGCGAAGGTCACGAACGGAAGGATGGCATCCCATGTCTTGTGCTCGACGTCGACGTACATGGCCAGCATGTCGGCGATGGTCTTGTTTAGACGCTCGGTGAGGCCGTTGGTCTGTGGGTGATAGGCGGTGGTGCGGCGGTGGCTTGTTTGGCTGTATCTCAAAATGGCCTCAGTTAGCTCTGCAGTGAAGGTCATACCTCTGTCGGTGATGAGGACCTCTGGGGGCGCCATGACGCAGGACAATGTCTTCAACGAAGAATTTCGCTACCTCGGCTGCACTGCCTCTAGGTAGGGCCCTTGTTTCGGCGTAGCGGGTGAGGTAGTCCGTAGCTACGACGATCCATTTGTTCCCGCAAGTCGACGTAGGAAACGGTCCCAGTAGGTCCATACCAATTTGCTGGAACGGGCGGTGAGGTGGTTCGATCGGCTGAAGGAAGCCTGCTGGTCTTGTCGGCGGTGTCTTGCGTTGCTGACAGTCTCGACATGTCCTGACGTAACGAGTGACGTCGGCGGCAAGGCGTGGCCAGTAGTACTTCTCTTGTGTCCTTGCGAGCGTGCGGGAAACACCGAGGTGTCCAGCCGTCGGGTCGTCGTGTAGGGCCAGGAGGACTTCTGGCCTCACTGCTGAAGGAACCACGAGGAGGTGTTCGGCTCGAATGGGCGAGAAGTTCTTCTTTAGGAGAACTCCATTTCGCAGGAAGAACGACGCCAGTCCTCTCTTGAATACCTTCGGAACAGTGGTGCTCTTGCCCTCGAGGTACTCCTAAGGCCCCTTAGTTCTGGGTCCGCTCGCTGTCGCTCGGCGAAGTCGTCGGCACTTATGGTTCCCAGGAAGCAGTCATCATCCAGGTCGTCCTGCGGCAGTGGGTCGACGGGGGCACGAGATAGGCAGTCGGCGTCGGAGTGTTTTCTCCCGGACTTGTAAACGACGGTAATGTCGAATTCTTGAAGTCTCAAGCTCCACCGTGCGAGGCGACCCGAAGGGTCTTTCAAGTTAGCTAGCCAACAAAAGGCGTGGTGGTCGCTCACAACTTTGAAGGGCCTGCCGTAAAGGTAGGGGCGAAACTTTGATGTGGCCCAGATGATGGCAAGGCACTCCTTTTCTGTGGTGGAGTAGTTGGCCTCTGCCTTAGATAGCGACCGGCTAGCATAACTGATAACCCTTTCCAGTCCCTCCGTCCTCTGCACAAGGACGGCGCCGGAGTCCCACGCTGCTTGCGTCGGTGTGCACTTCTGTTTCGGCGTGGTCGTCGAAATGCGCAAGTAACGGAGGCGTTTGCAGGCGTCGTTTTAGGTCTTGAAATGCTTCCTCCTGCGGCGTTTCCCACTTAAACTCGACGTCGGCCCTGGTGAGGTTAGTGAGTGGCTCGGCGATGCGGGCGAAGTTTTTGACAAATCGCCGGTAATAGGTGCACAGCCCAAGAAATCGACGCACGGCCTTCTTGTCGGCGGGTGGCGGGAATGTAGCGATGGCGGTTGTCTTCTGCGGATCAGGGCGTACTCCGGACTTACTTATCACGTGGCCCAACAACAAAAGTTCTTCGTACACAAAGCGGCACTTTTCTGGTTTGAGTGTGAGTCCGGAGGTCTTCATTGCTTGAAGTACAGCTTCAAGTCGCCGGAGGTGTTCGTCGAAGTTTGCGGAAAACACAACGACGTCGTCCAAGTACACAAGGCAAGTCTGCCACTTCAAGCCGGCCAGTACAGTATCCATAACGCGTTGGAAGGTCGCGGGGGCCGAGCAAAAGACCGAACGGCATGACCTTGAACTCGAACAGGCCGTCTGGTGTTATAAAGGCCGTCTTTTCTCGGTCTCTCTCGTCGACTTCGATCTGCCAGTAGCCTGTCTTCAGGTCCATCGAGGAAAAGTACTTCGCGTTGTGGAGTCGATCCAAGGCGTCGTCTATATGTGGGAGGGGATACACGTCCTTCTTCGTGATCTTGTTCAAGCGACGATAGTCGACGCAGAAACGTAGAGTTCCGTCCTTCTTCTTCACCAATACCACGGGAGACGCCCAGGGACTCTTGGACGGCTGGATGATGTCGTCGCGAAGCATTTCGTCGACTTGTTTCTTTACGGCTTCTCGTTCTCGCGTAGAAACTCGATACGGGCTCTGACGGATTGGTCGGGCACTTTCTTCTATTATGATACGATGTTTCGCGACTGGGCTCTGTCGAATTCTTGACGACGACGAGAAGCAGTCCTTAAATTGCAGGAGCAGACTTTTGAGCTGGTCTTGCTTGTGCTTCGGGGGCCTCGGGTTGACGTCGAAATCTATTCCGGGACCTTGATTCGTCGAAGCAGGTTCGGTAGCATCGGAGAGGGCGAAAGCATTGGTGGTGTCCACGATTTTCTCGATGTAGGCGACCGTCGTACCAATGTTAAGGTGCCTATATTCGTGGCTGAAGTTTGTGAGCAGCACCTTTGCTTTGCCATCACGCAATTCGGCGATGCCTCTTGCGACG
Source organism: Rhipicephalus appendiculatus (assembly GCA_030522465.1). Lineage (NCBI taxonomy): Eukaryota > Metazoa > Arthropoda > Arachnida > Ixodida > Ixodidae > Rhipicephalus > Rhipicephalus appendiculatus. The sequence continues at coordinate 15,332 of JALIZH010027095.1, forward strand.
CGAATTTGACGGTTCAGGAGTAGGTGCTGATCGCCCTCGATGACGCATTCATGGTTCGCAGGTTTTTCGGTGCCGACGGAAAGAATGACGCTGGAGCGCGGCGGAACGGTCACCTGCTCTTCCATCACATTCAATGCATGGTTCCCTGGCGTTGCGTGGGGAGGGAGCGCTTCGTCTGAGGTTAGTGTTATCGACTCAGACCTCAGGTCGATGACGGCGCCGTAGTCACTTAGGAAGTCCATTCCAAGTATCACATCCCTGGAGCAGTTTTGTAGGATTACAAAGCTCGCAGGATAAGTCCGGTTATTGATGGTGACTCTCGCCGTGCAGACTCCAATCGGCGTTATCAGGTGGCCTCCAGCTGTCCAGATTTCGGGTCCACTCCAAGCGGTCTTTACTTTCTTCAGCTTGGTGGCGAATGGCCCACTGACGACGGAATAGTCGGCCCCAGTGTCGACGAGAGCGGTGACGTTGTGACCGTCGATGAGAACGTCGAGGTCGCTAGTCCGTCGCCTTGCGTTGCGGTTAGCTCGCGGCGTCGGATCACGGCTGCGTCGATTTGTTGCGCTGCTTCCATCATGTTGCGTTGTCAGGTCTAGCTCGGTCCGCGAGGTTTCGTCGGCAGGGCTCTGTCTGCTTCGCGTCGTGTTCAGCAGGTTTCGTCGCGTCGTCGTCGTCGGCGGAGGATCTTCGATAGTTCGACGTACAGCAACCGCACCTCCATCGGTTGCTGCCCTTAGTTTTCCAGGTAAGGGCTCGGAGATCGGCCCCGAGCCGGACTGGTGTACTGCCTGCGATGAGGTGAGGTGTAGCGGCCTGGCGACGGCGAACGGGAAGGTCGTCGGGGTGTTCACTGCGCTCCTGTGAGGTAGTCGGCGATGTCCCGAGCTCGTTCGCCGGGCTGCGGACGCGGCGCGTTTACGGCGAAACCACGCAGTCCCATCTCCCAGTACTGGCAGCGGCGGTACGTGTGCCCGGCTTCACCGCAGTGGTAGCATAGCGGGCGGTGGTCAGGGGCGCGCCAAACGTCGGTCTTCCTCGGAGGGTAGCGCTGGCTGGCAGGTGGGCGGTATGGCGCCGGTGGTGGTGGGGGCGGTGCCTGGCGGCGGTACTGCGGCGGCGCGGTGTCTTGAGGAGGGCGGGGAGGGGGTAGCGGGACGGCGGACAGCAACAGCGTAGCTCATAGCCTGTGGCTGCGGCTCTGCGTGGTGAGGGACGCCCAGGGGATTGATGGATCTCATGGCGCACGACGTCAGCAATGGAATCCACTTGAGGCTGCGATGGAGGCAAGAATTTTCGCAGCTCTTCCTGCACGATCGCTCTGATCGTTTCGCGCAGGTCAGCGGAGCAGAGCCCTTGGATATCGGTGAACTGTGGCGTCGAACGGCGATTGTGCTGCCGGTTGCGCATGTCCAGGGTCTTCTCGATTGTCGTCGCTTCCGAGACAAATTCGCGAACACTGTTCGGAGGGTTCCGCATCAGTCCCGCAAAGAGCTCCTGTTTAACTCCTCGCATGAGCAGCCGAACTTTCTTGTCTTCAGACATTTCGGGGTCGGCGTGGCGGAAGAGTCTAGTCATTTCTTCCGTGAAGAGCATGACGCTTTCGTTGGGGAGCTGGACGCGGGTTTCAAGCAGAGTTTCGGCTCTCTCTTTGCGGACGACGCTAGCGAAGATAGCCAGGAACTTGGTTCAAAAAACGTCCCATGATGTTAGGGTCGACTCTTGGTTCTCGAACCACGTTCTAGCGGCGTCTTCTAAGGCGAAGTACGCGTGCCTCAGCTTCTCTTCATTGCTCCAATGGTTGAAGACGGCAACCCGGTCATATTCTTCGAGCCAGCTTTCCGGGTCCTCGCACGATGACCCCCGGAATTTCGGCGGCTCCCTGGGCTGCTGAAGCAGGAAGAGTGTAGGCTCCGCAGGTGTTGTCATCGTGCCTGAGGTCGACGTCATTGTCTTGGCTGTCCTGGTATTTTCCGGCAGGAGCCCGTGCTCTGGCTGTAGTCCCTGCTGCCTGCGGCTGGTGCGACGGACAGGGTTATCCTTTACGTCGTCTTCTTCGCGGCTTGGGCTTGGGTCAGCGCCTCGTGGGGGGCGTCCGGAGCATGGACGAAGCAGCACCTCCACCAGATGTCACGTGGTCGTGACGTCGACGAAGGCAACAGTCGGCGTTTCAAATAAGAAACTCTTTATTAGGCCGAACTTGTGGCCGGTAAACGGGAAGTCAGAATACAGCAATAACCACTGTAACTGATAGCGGCGAACGTAGCGTCGGCCGTCGATGAACTGAACATCAACATCATTAGAGCGCGCCGGCTTTTATGCATCACGCGTCGAACATTCTAGCCTTATCACTGGTCATCGCGCAAGCTCTGGAATAATCTCGAGTGGTCGCGTCTTGCGCGCAATCTTAACAAAACGATCTGCAATAATCGCGAAGCTTCTCGAATGCTAAGGCGTGCTCTGCGCCGAGCGTTACTGACAGTCTTTGTGGGCGGAAACCGAATACAGCAAACGCGAAAATAAGAAACGCGCGTGGCAATATGAAAATCATGACTTGTCATGTGCGACATGACTTGCATGCCACGCTCATGGCGCGCTCGCGCCCGTTTCGTTAGCTTGATATACACCAAACTTGGTATTGAGTGTCGTGACTGTATGACGAACATAAATGACAACTGGTAATATGGAAATCATGACATGTCATGAGCGACATGACTTGCATTCCACGCTCATGGCGCGCTCGCGGCCGTTTCGTTAGCTTGATATACACCAAATTTGGGATTGAGTGACGTGACTGTATGACGAACATAAATGACAAGTGGTAATATGAAAATCATGACTTGTCATGTGCGACATGACTTGCATGCCACGCTCATGGCGCGCTCGCGCCCGTTTCGTTAGCTTGATATACACCAAACTTGGTATTGAGTAACGTGACTGTATGACGAACATAAATGACAAGTGATAATATGGAAATCATGACATGTCATGAGCGACATGACTTGCATTCCACGCTCATGGCGCGCTCGCGGCCGTTTCGTTAGCTTGATATACACCAAATTTGGTACTGTGTGGCATGACTGTATAACGAACATTAGTGGCAGGTGGTAACATGAATATCTTGGCATGCGTGTCATCTACTACCCCATTTACATGCCACGCTCATGGTGCGCTTGGGTCCTGTTCGCTAGCTTGATATACACCAAAACTGGTATTGCGCGACGTGACTGTATGATGAACATAAATGACATGTCACTAACATGTCAAACCTGACATGCAAATTTTGTAAAGCAGGATTTGCTCCTTCCTGGCTGCTTCGCATTACATCGATTCCCCCAGTGCGTAGGATCTGCCGGCTTTTTTTTTTAAATGCGAAGCATTTCTTAGCGAACTTCGGCGACTTTGAGCGTATCTACCTATCTATCTATCTATCTATCTATCTATCTATCTATCTATCTATCTATCTATCCATCTATCTATCTATCTAGCTGCCTACGACTTTGTGCTCCCCTGGCCGTATCGTTAATGGGATTTATACCAAATTTGGTATGGCATAACATGACTGTATGACGAACATAAATGGCTGATCATATCCTGAAAATCATGAATAACTTGTCATGAAAAGTATGATTTACATGCCACGCTCATGGCGCGCTCGCGGCCGTTTCGTTAGCTTGATATACGCCAAATTTGGGATTGAGTGACATGACTGTATGACGAACATAAATGACAAGTGGTAATATGAAAATCATGACTTAATGAGCGACATGACTTGCATTCCACGCTCATAGCGCGCTCGCGGCCGTTTCGTTAGCTTGATATACACCAAATTTGGTATTGAGTGACATGACTGTATGACGAACATAAATGACAAGCGGTAATATGGAAATCATGACATGTCATGAGCGACATGACTTCCATGCCACGCTCATGGCGCGCTCGCGGCCGTTTCGTTAGCTTGGTATACACCAAATTTGGTATTGAGTGACATGACTGTATCACGAACATAAATAACTGGTAATATGGAAATCATGACTTGTCATGTGGGACATGACTTGCATGCCACGCTCATGGCATGCTCGCGGCCGTTTCGTTAGCTTGATATACACCAAATTTGGTATTGAGTGACATGACTGTATGACGAACATAAAAGACAAGTCGTAATATGGAAATCACGACTTGTAATGTGCGACATGACTTGCATTCTACGCTCATGGCGCGCTCGCGGCCGTTTCGTTAGCTTGATATACACCAAATTTGGTATTGAGTGACATGACTGTATGACAAACATAAATGACAAGTGGTAATATGGAAATCATGATTTCATGAGTGACATGACTTGCATGCCACGCTCGCGGCCGTTTCGTTAGCTTGAGATACACCAAATTTGGTATTGAGTGACATGACTGTATGACGAACATAAATGACAAGTGGTAATATGGAAATCATGACTTCATGACTTCATGAGCGACATGACTTGCATGCCACGCTCATGGCGCGCTCGCGGCCGTTTCGTTAGCTTGGTATACACCAAATTTGGTATTGAGTGACATGACTGTATCACGAACATAAATAACTGGTAATATGGAAATCATGACTTGTCATGTGGGACATGACTTGCATATGCCACGCTCATGGCATGCTCGCGGCCGTTTCGTTAGCTTGATATACACCAAATTGGGTATTGAGTGACATGACTGTATGACGAACATAAAAGACAAGTCGTAATATGGAAATCACGACTTCTAATGTGCGACATGACTTGAAGGCCACGTTCATGGATCGCTCGCGGCCGTTTCGTTAGCTTGAGATACACCAAATTTGGGATTCAGTGACATGACTGTATGACGAACATAAATGACGAGTGGTAATATGGAAATCATGACTTCATGAGTGACATGACTTGCATGCCACGCTCGCGGCCGTTTCGTCAGCTTGAGATACACCAAATTTGGGATTGAGTGACATGACTGTATGACGAACATAAATGACAAGTGGTAATATGGAAATCATGACTTCATGAGCGACATGACTTGCATTCCACGCTCATGGCGCGCTCGCGGCCGTTTCGTTAGCTTGATATACACCAAATTTGGTATTGAGTGACATGACTGTATAACGAACATAAGTGGCAGGTCGTAACATGTAAAACATGACATGCAAATTATGTAAAGCATGATTTGCTCCTTCCTGGCTGCTTCGCATTACATCGATTCCCACAGTGCGTGGGATCTGCGGACTTCTTTATTTCTGACTTCGAATCGCAGCGAGATGTGAGGCTAATCTGCCTCGATTTCGTATGCGTTCGTGTTTTCACCGTTCCCGCGTCACGCCGGCACCAGCCCTAACAAGGCTTGGCGCAATTTTGGTGCATTGTCCCTAACAACAATTCTAGCTGTGCGACGCGGTTTGTCGCGGTAAGGATACATGATCCATACCAGCCTCTCCAAACGTGCGCGCACTGAGAGATCCATCCCAATGAAATAGGCCGTACACTACAGAGAACGCCGAAACGACACAACACCGCTCGCGTGCACGACCTGGCTCAGGCACGTCATGCGCACGTGACCTTGCGTGCGCATGACGCCTCCTCGCATAATGGTTTCGTGGCTCGTAATGAACCAACTTGAAAAATTATTGTGCTCCAACGCTCTTCATTAGGCACGCATCAACAAACAAAACCAAACCCGCGTGCACATCACATTTTTCGTACTTTTGATCTACACTTTCCTTTCCCCTGACAGCACTCCATGGTTTCGCATTCATCCGTCACCTTCCCGCGGCTGCACAGAGGGACCTCCTATTTCTTGCCCACTGCCACACCCATGTCTTTCAAGGTGGTTCACTTCCTTGAGGACACTGTAATGGACAAACGGCTCTAGAAGCTAACCGCCGCGTCTCTCCCTTCTTCTCAACGCCACTCTCCCTTCTTCTCATCTCCTCTTCCCATGTCTATTTGCCTCTCCCCATTCTGTAGTAGACGTTGACTTGCTCCGATTTAGGGTTGCAGAAACAGCGTCTTTTCCTCTCCTGCACATCTCCTCCTTTAGCCGCTCTCGACATCTCAGCGCGTTGGCGTAAAATAGCCGGCGCGTCCCATTTTACGGCTGCTAGCGCTTGTTTTCTGGAAATTGGTTGAACTAGAAGGCTAGTTTGAACCGCCTAGTATTCCTAAAGGTCGATGTTGCCTGGTAACATGAATAACGGTCTCAAACTGCACTCGAAAGTGAAATTTCGGGTTAAATAGTGTTCATACAGGCACCCATTTAGAAAATAGGCACTTATAGGCACTTATAGGCGTTTAGGCACGATCGCCAAAAATTGGCATTTATAGGCACTATAAAAACACTTTAAAAGCCCTTCTCAACCTCTAATTCGTGTTCATATATCAATGTGGCACGATAGGAACGCAAGGAACAAAATAGGCATTTGCCTATAATCCGGTCTCTAGTTATTACACTTGCCATCGTCCGTGAGGGCCCATCTTCCAACTCCGCGCCGCTAAGGAAATTTATTTCGTTTTATTTTTTTTGAGGTCAAAGCCTTAGATGCCCCACCAAGCGCTACAATTGACCGTCGGTGTCAGAGATTTGGCGAGACCTGACGAGAGATCGCGAGACCAGCGTCGGCGTCAACACGAATGATGCAAATAATAACTGAGTAATAAAAGTCGGTCAAAAGTAGTATGACCTCAATGTAACGTGACGTCATTGTGATGTCACAGATCACTAGAATTTGTGACGTCATGACGACGTCGCATCGTGATGACGTAATCGCACGACACGGTCGCTTGGTCAAAGGCAGGCCGTGCACAGAGAGGTGAGCGAAACCTTGCGAGGTGAAGAAAGCTGGACTGCCTCTGATCCTGGAGGCAGTGCAACGTGGCATTAAGTGGAGAATGATCAATACATCGACTGGGAAGAAGAAGAAGATAGTGTTCTCCTTCGAGTCACCATAAGCGCTTGCATAAGGAACACTGTGTTTTTACTGAGAAGCTCTATACCTCTCGCTGGTCGGGAAATTTCGTGGCGTCAAGAAAAAAACGCCCGAAAGATGCAAATAAAAAGAAGTAACACAAGTTTTCGGTTCGAGTGAGAATCGAACCCAGACATTCTGCTGGGCAAGCTCGTGTTCTACCACTGAGCCACGTCGCTTCTCTTTTTTTCATGGTATTTATTACAAATGGGGTTTATGTATATACATAGCGTACAAAATACTTAAGGCCATTTCTACAAACGTACAATAAGCGTTACAAAACAAATTTCATGCAACACATTGTTCAAAAAGGGTATTAGAGCGGTGCATTTCGTGAACTGTGGATAACAATCCGACTGAAACTGTAGTTGTTCATAAAAGTCCTTTAGCTGTATAGTCATTTGTACTGCTTGAAACTTCGGAAAAAATGCACTGTATGAATGTCATTTGGCGGGAGAAGTCTCCATAACGCATGGCATATTGCGTGACAGAAGCGAAGAATCGCGCCAGGCGTCAAAAGATGTGAATTGCGCAATGAATGGTTGTTTTAAAGACCCACCCATTACAAAGCGCTCAGACATATTTAATCATCAGCAGCAGCAAAAGCATCAACAAAGTGAGCAGCTGCGTAGGTTCGCGTGTTCTTACGGAGTCGTAGGGGGCCCTTCGCTGATTCGCAAAGGAAGAACCATGACGTAGTGGGCACATCGCAACTATACTTGCAGTAGGCATTCTAGGATAGTTTGAAATGGCCAATGTCACGAGCACAGTCGTTCGTTTCCTTGCGGCATGGTTGAGGCATGCACTGAGAAGCTTGGCTAGCAGTTGAGAAGGCGATGCGCACGGGTTCTACACCTGAAGGCGAAGCTCAAGCACCCTTTAACAATTGAAGGCAAATGACATATATTTCTTTGCAATCAGACATACAGCATAGGGCTCAGTGTTCGTTTCAATAAAAAACCACAAAACAAGCATCAAAACCGCATGACGGGTGATAAGGCGCCCGTGAACAATGGAAGCACACTCCCGCACGTTCCCGGTAGAGATTGGGTTGCAGCTGCTTTTAACTTCACACGAGGGCTTCTAATGACGTCAAGCGGCCCTTCGTTCTCCCCGTATGTCATTCCCGCTTTTGTATAATATAAAATATTTGGGGTTTTACATCCGAAAGCCACGATACGATTATGAGACACAACGTAGTGGAGGGCTCCGGAAATTTTCACCATCTGGTGTTCTTCAACGTGCACTGACATCGCACAATACACGGGCCTCTAGCTTCTTGCCTCCGTCGAAATGCGATCGCATGACGGCTATAGAAGCCATGACCTTCGAGTCAGCGGCCTCCCGCTCTCGTATATAAAACGGAGACCCGCCAAGCAACTCATTCAGTTCAGTCTAAGACCGCCATGGGCACACCACAGAAATTAGACGCCAGAACAGCGTAAATACAATGCTCAACGAAAGGAACATATTCGTCTTGCTGAAAATGGTCGCGAAGCATTCACGGTCTACCACAGCGACCACAGAGCAATTATCACTACCATTACTCCGAAGTATTAAAGGAGTACTGACACGATTTTGAAGCAACCCAAAAGGGATATTTTTCGTTTCCATCGGGTGCACTGTCATCGCTCTCCACACACCGGAGCCAGACAACACGTACAAAATGTTTTACTTAAGTGGCTTGACAACCGTGGTCTCACTTCGCAAGTGGGACCATGGTACGAGAACATTGTCTCACTTGTAAATGAGGCGATGTTCGCCGTCGTGCTGGTGACCAAACAACTAAGCAGCGTTACCAATATCCCTATTCAGCTGGATGTACGGCTGTAGCACTGCGCAAACTTGACGGGACTGTACATACTCATTTCTTTACCTTACCATCGTCATCCATTACACCTTTTCTTCCCCATTCCCCTCCCCCCGGTGCAGAGTAGCAGGCTAGAGCATTCTATCGCTCAGGCCCACCTCTCTGCCTTTCTGTAAATAAACCTCTCTCTCTCTCTCTATTCAACTGCCTTCGTCCTCAAAGTGGCATTAATAAATCTTCGTACTACAATCCCGTAGCAGCAAGGAATATTAATGGCCGCTCCAGCATACCATCTATATTGGGGCTTCATACAGAACACATCCTTTTACTACATGACTAATAATAAGTGTGAAAATACATAAAATTAACATGTGCTTCATAAATGCACTTAGCGTTCAAGTCGAACAAGCAAGCATGATTACATGCAGCCATAAATTACCCCGAATATCGTAAAACAACTTTTCTTGATTTACAAAGCATAAACGAATACTGCACAAAATACCGCTGACATGGTGACAGCATACAATGAAGCTGATTGTAGTTGTAGCCACAGAAATTCAGGTTCTGCATGAATACACTCCCAATCCCATCATATGAATGGTGATGGACGAGGCAACAAGTACAGAGAGAAAGAAAGGAGGAGAGACAGAGAAATAAAGAGAAATAAAGATAGTGAAAGAGGGGAAAGAAATAGAAACAAATAAAGGCAAAAAAAGGACATACAGAAATAAAAACAGAGATGACAGAAAGAAGAACAGCGGCAGAAAGAAACAGAAAATTTGCAAAGCTTTGCAAAACAGTAACAGCCTGGCCTACATAGGTGCCCATCAGCTCCACTGTGTCTTAACATCACGCCTTGAGAACAACCTAGGCTTCTTTTTTTTTCAGAAATTAGCATAACCATTACCTTATTGCATTAAATGTAAGAATTTCTTGTTATAGATAATGAAAATACCTGTTTATCATTTTCAGTATACGCACATATGCACTTTTTCGCTGTTTTTGCGTGACATTCCTATTTATGAAATCATACGAGGTCTCCTTGGCCGCTTTTTTTTTCTGAGACTTACTGTTGCAATATTCTTACCATGTAACTCCATCATAACTGTTGCAATTAACATGCCTTGATGGATAGCACAAATAGCAAGGAGAAGCATGTTTAGAATAAGTTTATTTCATCATAGTACGTAAACACTTGGAAACCGTGTCGATACAACAATGACAGTAACTAACACTAACAAACGTTATCACAGAAATGTCCAAGTCAACAGGACGTCCTAACACATGCTACTGTGGACTAACACACACACTAATCACAATATACACAATGTACACGACGATGTATATACATAATATGCACAAGTTCATGAGCATGCAAGTATATATGTCATATATACGTCAGATGTTGTGGCGCAGGCTATTTACATAATTGGATAGTGACACCATGAAATTTTTATATACAAAAACCCACATTGATATGGGGACATGCACACACACAGAAAAAGTAAATACATACACATTATATACATGCGGCAACCAGTTTGTGATGACCTGGCTACAAGAACCAGGCCAGATGTAAAACCAGCAGCACACGTCCATTGACCACCGAAAGGAAACGGCATGACCACTGCCGTGGAAATTCCCCCTCCCCAAGGAAGAACAATTCCTCCGACAAGAAAGACAAAAGTTCCGAGTACAATTGTTCCAAAATCGGAAACAAAGCACGGCGACGGTGACCCGCTGCAACGGCTTCACATCTATTAAGCCAAAAACAAAAAGCCCCCTCATTAATTAGAAGGCGTGCGACGCTACTACGCGAGCAACGACCAGAAATGATAAAACGATTAACTCTTAGACCACGGAAACCAGCGTTCACAGCTCTCCAAAATACCCTTGCGATTACACATTGCTGTAGCACATGCTGGTTTGACTCTTGTAGTGGGCAATTAGGGATGGGACCAGGCCCCACCTCTCTAGTCCGTCTCATGTTGGGAGTACTCGCCCTCCCAGGCGCCACATAAAGTCACGGAGATGGCCAGGCAGAAAAGACGTCCTTATAGCGCTCCACGAGTCACGGCTAGAACGTGCTAGATGGGCTGGTGAAACCTGAGCGAGCAGCAGGGCCGCCGTTATATCTACAACACGGCGTTCTAGTATGGCTACATCAGGACAAACCTGCTGTGCGTGGCGAGAAAATGCTACAGCCGTGAAGCAAAATGCAGGTACGTTAAGAGCATGGGGCGCGGTATTAAGTCGTGCTTCCGGTAACAAAGAGCGTATCTTAGTGCCTACGAAGCAGCAGGCAAGATCACGCTCGGGACACTGATCACGATGTAACAAGCGAAGCAAGAATCGTAGAGCAAGCAGCAGGCAGCGAACATACACGGATGGGAGCGCGAATCCACCGCTGTTGCATGGTTGCCCCAGCGCAGCACGGCAAATCAGCTCAGTTCCACCCGTCCAGAAAAATGAGCCAAGAAGTGATTGCATCGACCTAGTTACTCGCAATAGGGGGTTGTACAACATGACAAACGTACCGTACACGGCCGCAAGATACAGTCTGTGCTAAGTACATTCTTTGCAACAGTGGTAAATTGTACTCTTGCGCTTCCCAGACATGTCGTTTTACATCTTCGAGTACTGAAGCCCACACGGAGGCTGGTATGCCGTAGTAAGGATAATGGAGCCCCAAAATGCGAATATAGTCGCTTTTTTAAGAGGTAAAACAGAACTTAGGCAGGTGTCTGGGGAACCGATGAACAAATATCGGCATTTTGAAAAATTTAACGCAGCACCTGTCCCATATTCAGCAAAAAGTCGTAGGCTACGGGACAGGCTGTCCTCGTTCTTGAAATACAATGTGATGTCATCAGCGAAAGCTGTGACCTTCACAGTACCACTACCAGGTAGTGGGAGGCCTCGAACGTGTAGATAATTAAGTAGTGAGCGCAGGAATGGTTCAAGACTAAGCACAAAAAGTACTGGAAATGGGGCACTTTCATAGCCATCAAAAAACAACGAGCAGCTTATGTTTCTGTATGCGTTTCTGAGAAGCTCAACGAAGTTTTGCGAGAAGCCAAACGCCGCCATTACGCGAAATATGTAGCTGTGCTCAAGGCGATCGAATGCCTTTTCTTGATCAAGGAGACCAAGAGTCCACGTGCCGCTCTCGCTATCGTGTTCGCAATGATTTCACGCGTAACAAAGGAGAGACTGAATTTCTCTTCCATGGATCGAGCACGCCTGATGATGTCCTATTAAGGAACGCATGAGGCTTCTCAAGCGCCTTGTGACAACTGCTGCAAAGGTTTTGTAATCGAGGTTGAGAGGCTTAATTAGTCTCCATTCCTTCCGGGCGAACTGACGATGGGTCATGTTTAGGTATTAACACAATACGACCATCGTGAAAGCCATCCGGGAAATCAAAGTTCTCAAAGCAGCGGCAGCAGTTGCTATATACCAGTCAATCAATATATATATATATATATATATATATATATATATATATATATATATATATATATATATATATATATATATATATATATATATATATATATATATATATATATATATATATATATATACCAATCAATCAATGCGCTGCAGCTCTTAACGACTCATTTGCGAAAAACTTTTCTGCCACTAGCAATGATCGCCTACCTCCTACTCGCCATTATGATTATGTTGTTAGGCCCCCAGTGATTGTTGACATGGACGGTGTTAGGAAACTAATTGATTCCTTGGACCATCTCTCATCGCCTGGTTACGAGTTTCTGAACTAAAAATTTCTAAAAAATACCAAAGCCGTCAGTTCTATTATTCTAACTAAACTTCTTCAGCAATCGCCGATTGTTCAATCGCCATGGAAAAAATGTATATATCACAAGACTTATGAATAAACTTCAACTTCAACATCTGCTCTGCCTACACAATGGAAAATTGCGAAGGTGGTTCCACTTCATAAACCAGGCAATAAAAATTTAGCTGCTAATTATCGTCCCATCGCACTCTTAAGTACTAGCTGCAAACTTCTCCAACATACCATTTTCAAACATCTTGTTAACTTTCTCGACTCCAATGCATTTTTCACACCAGCTCCCAGCATGGATTTAGAAAAACTTTCTCATGTGAATCACAGCTCGCTTTCTTTACTCATAAAATTAATCGCATTCTTGATCGTTCGTAATTTGACGATTGCATTTTTTTAGACTTCGCTAAAGCATTTGATAAGGTCTGTCATAAACATTTGCTATATAAACTAAGTCTGCTAAATCTGGATACTAACATTCTTAGATGGATTGAATGCTTCCTATCTAACCGTACGCAATTTGAAACCGCTAACGGCCTTATTCAACACTTCGAAACGTAACTTCCGGTGTGCCCCAAGGTTCAGTGCTCGGACCTCTTTTGTTCCTTATTTATATTGTAGCGAAGCTTTGGAACTATACAGTGGGTCATCCTCTCCAGCGCCTTCTAGTGGGTCACCCTCTTCGACGAGAAAGAGCAGCTCGTGCTGAGGGTCGGTCCCTGCCTTGGCTGTCGCTGTGTCCATCGTCGCCAAGAAACGTCTTAACAATTTGGTGGAGGTGATGTGCCCTTAAAACAACTTCGGCCCGCATTCGATGCCCTTGGAGCTTCGATCCCGTACCGTGCCATCTACCATGCCCCAAGACGCCGCTCAGCAAACGCTTCCTCCTGCGCCGACGCCATGTCCCGGTGTCCCCCGCATCCGCGACCCTCCTGTCTTCACCGGCGCGGATGGCACCGACGTCGAGGACTGCCTCGCCATTTACGAACGCGTGAGCGTCCCCCCACGGCAGGCAAACTCAGCAACCTGGTTTTCTACCTCACGGGTTGTGGCCGGCATGTGGTACAACAACCACGCATCCGATTTCCCGACTTGGTCCGCTTTTAAGACCGCCGTCGTCGACGTGTTCGGCCGTCCTGCCGTTCGTAAGCTGCAAGCAACTGCGTTTGCGTGAACGAGCACAGCAGTCCGGCGAGTCCTTCACTAGCTACATTGAGGACATCCTTGACTTGTGCAAGAAAGTGGACCCGAGCATGTCGGAGTCTGACAGGATCACGCATGTTCTCAAAGGCATCGACGACGATGCCTTCACCATGCTCCTGGCCAAGAACCCTCGCACTGTGACATAGGTCATTACGCTGTGCCAAAGCTACGAGGAGCTGCGCCGGCAGCGCTTGATGACCCGTCGACCGCCGTCACGCGACGCTGATCTCGCAGGCTTGTCGGCCGTTTCTGACCACACCACCTTGCTCGCCGAAATCAAGTCACTCGTGCGCGAGGAAATTGCCCGCCAGGTCTCTTTACTGGCTTTCGCTCCACCGCAACATGTTGGACAGCCATCAACTACACTCCTGCCTACCCTCCGCCGAGCGATTCAGCAGGAAATCGCGGAGGTCATTCCTGAATACCACCAGCCGCCTCCAGTACCTGCGCCACTAAGCTACGCACAAGTTGTAGCCAGGCCGCCCCCTCCGATTCCTGTGGCTGGCCCGCTTAGTTACACCGAAGCCGTCGCCAGACCCCAGGCCTTCGACGCAAATGCCCCGCATACATACGCCGACGTCGTCCACGTGCCAAGACTGCCGCCCACCATGCAGTCATATCAGCAGCCGCCTCCCCCATCGCGTTCTGCGACATGGATGGGACCCGCGAACCGATGGCGCACTTCCGACAACCGCCCCATCTGCTTTGCCTGCGGTTGCGCCGGTCACGTCGCACGCTATTGCAATCACGTGCAGTAGCTTTGGGTCGCATCCAACCTTCCCAGCGAATCGAGCCGCTCTTATTATGACCAACCGCCGCCTATGTCACCGACGTCCGGGCCCGCACCATCTCCACGCCGTTCACAGTCTCCACGACGTCGCTCACTGTCACCGATGCGGCCACGTCCGCCCGCACGCGACCAGGAAAACTAGTCGTCGCAGTCCACGAGGCAAGGGCTGCGACGCTGTCGAACTGCGAAAGCCCTCAGAGAAGCCCATCGAACGTGACAGACGTGTTTGTGGACGGTGTTCGCGCATCTGCTCTTGTAGATACTGGCGCCGCCGTGTCCGTCATGGACGAAAAACTTAGCCGATTACTGCGCAAAACCACTTTCCGGGCTCTCCCTCCGTACAGCCAGCGCCCAAAGCATTCACCCTACGGCGGTTTGCGCAGCCCGCCTCATGATTCGGGACGCGATGTACGCCGTCGAACTGATCATACTTCCTGCATGCTCTCAAGACGTCATCCTAGGATGGGATTTTCTCTCCCACCACGACGCCGTCATTCATTGCGCACCAGCTGAAATAGAGCTCTCACCATCCGCTGATTTGGCGCCGGCCGACAGTCCATTGGCTCCAAGCAAGGTACTCGTCAAAGACGACACCAAAGTGCCTGCAAACTCATCAACGGCGGTGTCGGTCTACTGCGCCAGTCTTTCCGACACCGTTGCACTCCTCTCGCCATCTGACCGTGTTTTCATGAGGAAAGGATTGCTGGTTCCTTTCGCGACCGTGCAAGTCATTCACGGCCGCACCTCTATTAGATGCGATGCATCTTATGCTCGGGGCTATGTCCGTCCGGCGTCCCCTGTCCCGCGTCCGGCCACTTTCATGAAGTAGGGAAGCACCCATTATGCGAACCAGAACACTGTAGTAATATGAAGGCCGTCAACCCTACCACAGTCATCAGAGTCATGGCCGAGAGCACAGAGAGGCTGCTTAGCAATGGCTAGGCAGATGGTGTCTGTCGCCCAGGTTGACCTTATTCCTTGAGTCATGGCCAAGAGCACAGACAGGCTGCTTAGCAATGGCTAGGCAGGTGGTGTCTGTCGCCCAGGTTGACCCCATTCCTTAATCTTGCTTGCATGTGTTTGGAGGGGACTTAGTCCGTCCTTCCTTCCCACGTCCCACACCACCACAGCGCATGCGCGCGTCCCCTCTCTCTTCTACGCTCAGGCCCTTTCTCTCCTCTAGGAATCTTCTACTCTATGGAGCGGCCCCCGCGTCCTACAGCGCGTCCCCTCCCCTATGCTCTCCTACGCTCACCCCCCTTCCTCTACTCTAGGAATCATCTACTCTACGGAGCGGCGCCCGCGTCCCACATCCCCACAGCGCATCCGCGTCCTCTCCCCGTCTCTCCTCTAGGAATCCTCTACTCTACGGAGGGGCTCCGGCGTCCCACATCCCCACAGCGCATGCGCTTCCTTTCCCCCCTCTCTCCTCTAGGGAATCCTCTACTCTACGCAGGAGAACGCGTCGAGCGTCTGTACGAGCGCTACGTGGCTCACGTCGCGCTCCACATTTTTCATGTGTTTCCGTTGGAAAAGTGCGCCTAACCATCAGAAAAGTGACACCAAACGATCCGCGAAGTTCAGGGGAACAGTTGGATACCAAACAAGTGGACCTCGAACAAAGGCACGGACCGCAGACTTCCAAAAAGAGTGAGCTCAAGTGGCGGACGAGCTGCGCCGAACGCCATCTCGGCGTGGTAGCCTCCGGCGCCGCCGGCGTCTAGGGTGCCACATCGACAACTACGCAGCCGCCTGTACGAGAAATGGAGCCGCAAGCCATTTCTTCGACACCACCACCACCAGCAAGCACCTCAACTACCACCACGGTTGAGGACATGGACGTCGCCGGACCTTCGACGAGCAAAAGCCAGGGCAACATGCCAACGACAAATCATCCTGGAACCTTTCCAGAGAACGACGGCAGAGGACGACTGGCACACCGTCCTCACCTTACGGCAGAAAAAACAGCAAGCGAGAGAAAAGAAACAGGGGCAGCAGAGACCCGAAGAACAGACAACAGAAACTCAGCCAAGACCACGACGAAGAAGGGGGGGGTCAAGCTCCCACCGCTCCCAAAGGACGATTTTAAGATTGTAATTAGGCCTCACCAGGGCTTACCACTGCGCTCAATCACTACCCCGGAGATGGCAGCGGCAGTCACCGCAGCTTGCAAACACACCGTAACAGGTGAGCACTTTCTGTTACGGATAAAACCGGGATCGAACATAGTCATTATATCAACCCCGGAGCAAGAAGTGGCGGAGCGGCTTCGTAGCATAACCGCGCGCACTTTAAACGGTCGCACACATGCCGTAAACGTGTACGCGGCGACTGGTGAAGAAGCCCTCAGAGGAGTGATACATGGCATACCATCCCGCACCCCCGCTGAAACGCTGATGGCTAATTTGCGAGTGCGAACGCAAGGAGTCGAAATAATACAAGCGCGCATGATGGGAGAAACAAAGAGTGCAACGCTCACCTTCTGTGGCCCGACTCTCCCGCGCTTTGTGTATTACTGCGGAGGAGAACTGGCCTGCCACCCGTATAGAGCCACAGTGCAAGTGTGCAAGACCTGCTGCAGCAAGGGCCATCGTACAGATGTGTGCCCTCAACCGGACGCTCGCGTCTGTCGCATATGCGGAACGAGAGACCCGACCGACGGACATATGTGTGTGCCAAAGTGTGCCTCGTGCGGAGGGGAACACGTCACAGGTGACCGCAGCTGTACACAGAGACTCAAGCAGCCGAGAGCGACCGCCAGGAAACCAAAGCGCCCGCCCAGCCCTAAGCGTAAGGAGTTACGCTGGTTTTCATCAGAAGAAGAGGAATCGGAACTTAGCGACGACAGAAAGCCGCGGTCGGCGAGCCGACACCGCACCCCCTACACGACACGATGGAAAAGCAACCCGAGCCTGCTCCAAGTCTCCTCCTCCACGCAAATCAAGGTCGAGGTCAAGGTCCCGGAAACGAGCAACAAGCCGTCCGATACGAAAAGCAGAGGAATCGCAGACTCCCGTTCGAGCCAGCGCGGAACCTGTGGGGCAGCAGCAGCAAGCTCCATCTACGAACATGCCGGTAAGCTGGGCTGACGTCGCATCTCACACGACCACCCCAATCACAAAACACGAGGAGTATCAAAGAATAATTGCAGAAAATAAGCAACTTAAATCCAGTCTTGCCGCACTACAGACAGAGGTAGCAGCACTCCAACAACTTTTGGCTAATAGGACGCTAAGCCAGAGCACACAAAACCAACAGACACAAATACAAACAGACGGAACACAACCACCTACCCCCCAAGGCACAAAATGTGGAGGAACAACTGCAAAACATAGGAACGCAACTCCAACTTCTGTTTGCTGAGCTGGGAAATCTTAAGAAATACGTCGACGACTCCATCAAAGGAGTAAAAAAGTCAAGAAAACGGGGAAACTAAAGCCCTGGAGGCCGCAGTCCTAAGGTCTTGGCAACGACTGACACGGATACATTTGAGAGCCCATATGATGGCTAGACACATCACAGGTCACCAAGAGAATCTCGAATTATGGCAGTGGAACTGCCGTTCACTGCGCAAGAAAGAATCTGCGCTAACACAGTTTGTGCAAGCCGCCGCAATTGCGCCTGATCTCGTATGTTTGCAAGAAGCAGGCACACCAAAACGCTCAATATTGGGATACACACTCCACACAAACACAAACAACACGGGGACGGCTATTTTGGCTCGGAAGGATCTCGTTGTAAGCGTAGAAACTGTACCAGGGATTGACATACCCCACCAAATAGCTACAGTATGGCCTGTTAAGCGAGGTCGCCCGAAGAACATCGTCGCGAATGTCTATAGCTCGCCTCGAGAACGCAAGGCGGACTTCACACCCATCATCTCACAAGCTATGAACAGCGCGAAACGAGGTGACAGGGTAATACTGCTTGGGGGATTTCAACGCCTGGCATACAGAGTGGGGCTACAAAAGGGATACGGCCAAAGGAATCAGCTTGCTGAAGGCAACACAGGTTCATGAGCTGATTCTCATCACGCAACCAGACTCTCCCACAAGACTGGGCAACAGTGTAGCTAGAGACACGGCTCCTGACCTAAGTTTCGTCAGTGATGAACGAGGAGTCACCTGGACTAACCTAGACGAAACACTGGGGAGCGACCATTACATCCTCAGCATCTCTATACAAACGGCAAGAATAAGACAGCCGACAGGTACTGCACGTCTCACAGATTGGAGCAAATTTAGGGAGTGCCAGACTGATATTCAGAACCTCAACACGATAAAAGACTGCATGACGTATATACGGCAGGCGGCGGACCAAGCCACTAAACGATTTCACACAACACCGAAAAACCCAGCCATCGACAACCGTCTTCTCCACCTATGGGAGGCTACACGCAGCCTCACCAAAAGATGGAAGAAACAGCGGCACAACCGAAAGCTCAGAGAGCGCATAGCACAACTCACGGAGGCAGCCAATGCATACTCACAAGAGCTGTGCACTGCTAACTGGAGGAGCTTGTGCGACTCTTTTCGGGGAAATCTAAGCACGAAAAGAACTTGGGCAATCCTTCGTAATATGCTTACTCCGGCTACCACACGAAGAGAAACCACGCTCGCCCTGCGCCGTATACTTAATCACCACGCAGGCTCAGACGCGGACCTTCTTCGCGAGCTCCAAGACACGTACCTGGGAGAAAGTCAAACACAGACAACTATATTACCCTATATGGGTCTGGCAAACCCTGCCCTTGATGAACCGATTTCACTCGCAGAAGTGTACACTGCAGCGCAATCTTTCAAAAAGAACACTGCGCCCGGACCGGATCGTATCACGAACGCCATGATTAGAAACTTACCTAGCGAAACCCTAGAGCGCCTCACAAAGCTCTTCAATGACACGATTTGGAAGACAGGAGGATCCATACCACCTGAATGGAAGGAGGCAGAAATAATCTTAATACCCAAGCCAGGAAAACCAAAATCGCTCCAGAACCTCCGACCAATATCGTTAACCTCTTGCCTGGGTAAACTTTTCGAGAAGGTCATCCATACACGACTTGGGAGGTACTTAGAGGACAAAAATCTCCTACCAAATTCCATGTTTGGCTTCCGACAGGGGGATTTCCACGCAGGACGTCTTCCTTCTCCTTCGGGACGAAGTTCTAAACCCGCCCCCTGGAAGCATGAATAGAATCCTGCTTGCATTGGACCTTCGGAAAGCCTTCGACAACATATCTCATGACACTATATTGACCGGCCTCCAAGAAATACGCTGTGGGGAGAAAACCTACAACTACGTGCGGAGTTTTCTGAACAACAGAACGGCGTCCATAGGTTTAGGCCATCTAAGAGGGGAGAATACTCACATAGCGAATAAGGGTACTCCACAGGGCTCTATACTGTCCCCCCTACTATTCAACATAGCGGACTTAATAGAATGCTTTGTTGGGCGCGTTGGTTCATTATGGAAAAGATTGTCTTGTGTCCCGTCCTTTTTTGCGCTCAAATCTTTTCCAACATAGCGGAAATTGGCTCTAATGTTGGAGGAAGACACAGAACTTGGAGTAGCCATCTACGCCGACGACGTCACCCTTTGGGCGACGAAAGCATCTTATGGAGACCGACAAGACACTCTGCAAAGAGCAGTCGACACAATTGAGGAATATGCCAAGAGAGCAGGCATGACATGCGCGCCGGAAAAATCTGAATACATACAAATCAGGCCCAAGAACACCAGCCGGACACGCTCCCCAACCTTCAATCTGGAGCTGAATGGAAACCAGATAAAACAAGTGTCGGAGCTAAGGGTGCTGGGAATGCTGATAGAGGAAACGGGCAGCGTATAGTTAACGCTAAAAAAACTGAAACACACAACCAGAAGCGTAGCGAGACTCATAAGGAGGGTAACCTGCAGTAATGAGAGCATGACGGAAGGAGACACCAGGAGGCTGGTACATGCCTTCATCATTAGCCGCATTACTTATGCTCTCCCTTACCAACTCACACGCAGATGGGAAGCACAGCAGGCCAACACACTCATACGCATTGCCTACAAAGCTGCATTGGGCCTCCCCGACTGCACTGACACTGAGCGCTTGGAAAGCTTGGGGAGTATATAATACATTTGACGAACACACCGCAGCCGTATTGATCGCGCAGAGAGAGAGACTCAACTCGACTATGCAAGGCTGAGTATTGCTCAAGAGGCTTCAATACCCCTTGCCACCCCAGTTCTGCGGTGAGGAGACGCGTCAAATACCCAGAGAAGACAGGGAACACATACACGTCGCCCCGATCCCGAAAAATATGCACCCGATGGTTAATGCCGGCCGCAGACGAGCAAGAGCGGCGGCACTGGAAAGGTTACGAAGTGACCCAGACACGTACTACACCGACTCCAGTCCATACCCAACGAGGCAAAACGCATTTGCAGCGGTCGTCACCAACAGAAACCAAGCGATCACGTCGGCGACAATACGTACGAAGAGCACGGCCGTAGCAGAAGCGGCAGCCATAGCACTAGCCATCCGAGCAGCAGAACGCAACAGACAATCTGCGCACGTCATCACAGACTCACAAGAGGCTTGCCGACTGTTTCTCAGAGGCGTCCTTCCCCAGAGCGTCCTACGCATGCTAGGATCCAACCTCCAAGAAGACCACGGCATCACATGGTGCCCCGCTCACGAAGGTGTAGGTGGAAACGAACGGGCGGACCGCCTGGCTCGAGCATTAACTTTCCGAGCCGCGGACATGCCGACCGGGGCGGATGACTTCATACCTACGCTGCCGCGAGATATCCTCGAGAGCCAAAGACGGGCCCGGCAGACAATGGCGCCACCCCCACCCTAAACTCACCCGCTGGCAATCCAGGGACTGGAGACGCCTGCAGACAAACACATACCCCCAACATACACACACTCAGCAAAATACGGCCATCTCAATACGCGGACCGCTGCCCTTGGTGCGGCGACACACC
>JALIZH010027096.1:0-13265 GCA_030522465.1 Rhipicephalus appendiculatus
ACGCACACATGACGCACGAAAACAACACGCACAGGACGAGCGAACTCACAGCGTTCACAGCTCGACACCTCAACGCGCGCTGCTCAAACAAAAACTAAGCACGAAACGTATTCACAGGTACAGACGAGCGCGAACAAGTGTCACAGTTGTTACTTCGCTGTGTTTGAAAAGCGTGCTCTTTTCGCAAACGGGGGACTGCAGCGAGCGATTTGACCTTCGCGCGCCCGGTAACTACAACACTGTCGTTCCGGCGAGAGCCCCATTCCCCGCCACGGCGAGATAAGCGCGCACGGGCATCTATCCCCCCTTCGGGCAAAGTGCGTGCCGGAGAGCTAGGAGCGCCTGAGAGCGCGCGTCGCGACGAACGGGGCGCCCAGCTAAGCCCTGCCGAGCGCGGCCTTTGCGCCATCTCGCTGGTAATGCTGGAAACACGCGGAAAACTTGCTGTATATAAATAGCTCGCCGTTTGAACGTTGGACAACGTTCGCCTTCGTGGCTCAGCGGTTAGGCGCCGCGCGCTCCAGAGCGAGAGGTCCGGTTCGATGCCACGCGTCTAAAGTATTTTTCTGAATTATTTTTCTTTGAGGTTTTTATAAATATATAGATACATATGCATATATCGGACGTGACGGCGACGCTGGCGACGCCGACGGCGAAAAAACCAGCCGAGAGTGTCCATATAATTGCTATCGCAATAAAATGCATCATAACCGTGTCCTGCGCGATCAGCTCCTGCAACGCGTCGTTGGAATGCGTCCGTAACACTCGGCATGTTTCCAGTAGAAGTGCAATTTTGTCAACGCCTTAACAACCCGCGAGATGGTTACCTTAGTTCAAGCGTCGGCCTCGCTCGTAGCGTCCATACATGCGAAAAAAACAGCTCGCCGAAGTGGGCCTCCTTCGCATGGCTCTAGCCTGGCGGTAACACGAAGCACCCCTCGTACGCTCGCCCCTAGGAAAATCTCGGCTTGGCTAGAGAGTGGAGATACGACGCGCATTACGTTTCCCTCTAGTCAGGC
The DNA here is from genome assembly GCA_030522465.1 of Rhipicephalus appendiculatus. Classification (NCBI taxonomy): domain Eukaryota; kingdom Metazoa; phylum Arthropoda; class Arachnida; order Ixodida; family Ixodidae; genus Rhipicephalus; species Rhipicephalus appendiculatus. Next base: position 1,020 of record JALIZH010027096.1, read on the forward strand.
TTTCGTATTTAATGAAAAACGTGCCGTAGGATGCCAACCTCAGACCAAGTTCTGCGTCCAATCAACGACGCTCTGCTGGCGGTTGCACCACTTCCTCTGATTACGCTCTCAGTGTTAATTACTGCAGCTACAACAACGGTTTTTTAATCATTGATCATGTACGTTAGTCGTCGGGATTGAAAATGTGTCACCAACCATCAACGTTTGTGCATCTCCGTTGAACGTTGCTATGGTTGCCGAACGCCAATGGACATTGCGCAAGCACTCTCATGGTAATGTACAGCAAACGTTCAATTCCTTCTGTAAGGACACGTTTTACATTCGTGTTATAACGATTCCTATTGCGCAGGAATCGATTCCTATTCCAATCGAATATAGTCCTGTACTTGCGATATGCCGCGAAAAAGTCAACTTTTTTTCTGGACCACAAGTGGCTGCATATCTTATAGCTGAAACGCTGACTTTCGTTTAGTACAGTGCACTATCCTAAGACTAACCTTTATCGTACCTTTATTGCTTGTACTATATAAAAAATTGCTTGTACTGTATTTGAATTTCTCAGGATACACGCGTAGGCTACATATATCGACTCCTGTGAGTCTTTTTCCCCTTTAATTGTGGCCGGTCTTCGTGAGCTGACATGATTAGGTATGTTATATCTGGGCGAAAGTTGCACTGCCCGCCTCAGAACCTTCTTTTTTTAATTAGGTGCTAGCATGATGCGATCACTCCAGCATATTCTCCAAATTACCCGAATACCGCGGCACGTTTCAGTTTCTAAACATTTTTGAAATAATGACAAATACATTTCACATAAAGGGCGGAATGGCCCAAATACCAACAACTGAAACATAGATAACAAGCATGCTTATTTCTTCTTAAGCTAAATGACCCTTCTAGGACATTTTACGCTTTAGAAACGAAATTCTAGGCTGACCACCTCCGCAGAATTTTTAGAACCTGGTTACTAGCCACCTGCAAAAACTGGGTCCACATGGAAAAACGCGAAAACTGCTGGAAGCTCGTATTCAGCGAGCAAACGAGAAAATTACAGCCTACACTGCAGCGACGTAACTTGTAGCGCGATGGCGACGGCGGCGTACGTCAGGAGGAGAAGAAGGTCGAATTCTTGCTGGGAGTACACCATGGTATATTCGCCGGAATGGTGCACCGCCCACTAAAGGTGGTCACTGATTTCGCTTTCGAAACTACCACTGTCGAGAAGGCACTGAATAGGGGATGAAGAAATAGAACTACTATTATCTATCGACCAACAATATCAAACACTTTGCTTAATGACCCGACGACTTGCGTGTGAAAATTAAGCGGCTGCGCGGAAGGAGCTGCAGAGGCTGTTATTTTTTTCACCCAAGCCGCTCGTGTACTAGCCTTGTCGCACCCCCCCAAAGACCTGAAGCAATGACTGCAGCTTCTTGTAACCGAAATCCCAAATCAGGGCATCATCCGATTTCTTATGAACCATTATAATGCCGACAACCACTGTACCGCCGACAACCACTATCCTGCCGCCAACACAGCACAAGGCACTATGAAGCCGCCATTATAACGAATGCGATTTGTGTAGCACGTGTGGTACATATCCGAATACCACAGGCCGCTATATGCGGGTATGTGCCACAGGTAATTTGACTATATCTACCCAGGAACGGCGAGAAGCGACATTGGTAATTTGAATGCGGGAGCGTTTAAAAAAAAACGAAATTGGGAGCGTTGACGCGACGAATGCAAAAAATCTGGTTCCTCGAAGGAATGTAACCCCAGCGTCAGACGCGGTTGTCAGGTGTTCTACCCCAAAACCACGTCAGATCTTGAAACTCCCTTGGAAGAATGTCCTAGGCAGCTTTAATGTCGGTGATACTGATGGTGGTTGCAGTGCTGGCTATCTAATCTTATAACAAAGCAGTAAACATTATATACGTCATCATCATCAGCATGACTACGCCCACTGCAGGGCAAAGGCCTCCCCCATGTTCTGCCTTTCAACGCAGTCCTGAGCTTTCTGCTTCCACGTTATACATGAAAACTTCTTAATATCATCTGCCCACCTAATTTTCTGTCTCCCCCCTCACGCGTTCGCCTTCTCTTAAAAATCCAGTCAGCTACCCTTAATGACGAGCAGTTATCCTGCCTACGTGCTACGTGCCCGGCCCATGTCCATTTCTTCTTCTTGATTTCAACTATGATATCCTTCACACCCGTTTGTTCCCTGACACACTCTGCTATCTTCCTGTCTCTTAAGGTTACACCTAGCATTTTCCTTTCCATCGCTGGCTGCGTAGTCGTCAGTATAAGGTATGTTGCCACATTTTCGGAAATCTTTTTAGTTTTTGCTCGTAAACTGATTGCTTTGTGTTTCCTTAAGGCTGTTTAAAACGACACTTCCAGTATGTTAGGCAAGAAAAGTGCAACTAATCACAATATAATTACGGAAATTACACAAAATCTGCCCATCGCGCCCATAGTGATAACTACCGATGCTGTGACAAAAACGAAAATGGCTCGCCAGCCAGCAATGTAGCTGTGCCTTGAGGCTGTGCAATGAACAAAACTTTTTGCGCTGTCGTCAATGTTAAGTATAGTATGGCCGAAAAACTCAAAATTGTTTAATTTCAGATGGTTGCATTTCAGTCGAAACCTTATAACATAAAAAAGGTACTGGCTGTTTTCAATTGTCCTACTTCATTGCATAGAATAATATTCTAGAAAAAAAGGATGGGAAATTTCATTGAAAAATGTTCGATCCTTCGAAAGTTATTGCTTTTGGCGCAATAAAAAAAACAACTAAAATGTTGTTTTGAGAAAAAAAACAAGAAATACGTTTTAAAATCGTGTTATATACAAGGTCGGAACGTTATTGGACGCTAAAAGTCACCAAGGCTAATAGCTGGGACCTTCCTTAGCTGCGTCGAGTTCACCTTTAGGTGGTTTTGCAGCTCCTAGTTTTTCTTAAGCTTGTTTTTTTTGTCAGCCGTTGACTGGCAGCTGGCGTTCTTCAAGCTAGTTCAGTCCCTGCTGAAGTAAGCTACAGCGCTGTAGTAGCCAGGATAGACAGATGCCTGGCTCAAGACATCCAACGTGCCACTATTTCCATTTCTAAACTGTCATATACAATCTTACAGCCCAAAACAAAACAGTGCGGGGGCCTACAATGACATATTTTGGGACACACTGCCAACGCATCCCATAGAAGCATTCATTCGCGTTATGGATTTTCGCGCAGGTATATTTCTTGAAAACATATCGTCTAACCAGAAGTCAGTATACTCAGAGTTCTCTTTGTTCAGGACGTTTTTTCTGTAAAAACCTCCCTGTGCCTTTATTTCCTGTACCCAGAACTTTCACTCGGTTGCAGGCACACCGTTTTCTAACACTTCGCCTTTCTGTCTTTGTTTCACTCGTACTTTAGCCATATCTCATTATATTCTGTAAGAAAACGATCTAGGACACTGAAATGACGGAAAATTAGCTTTCAAAGTGTCAGTAAGGCCCCCCACGTGGCAATTAACGCAATTCGAATAAAGAATACTCGCAATTACCATTGCTCAATCTTATTAAGGTCTAGTAATCATCACCGCAACTAACTTCAATGTATCCTGCGAATTTACGCACAAACATTAGTTTGTTTTGCTGATTAAACCGTAGGTTTCGTTTCCACAAAATATCAGTTTCGGTTTCAGGGAGATCTACCTGTAGTTGTAAAAACGAGCAAAACTCTCGAACAGAACCAGATAGAGATGTAATTTTTGCTGCAGCGCAATTGTGAATGCCTGAAAATTCTTAGGACATTAAAAAGCGATGTTCGTTTTCTGTTGCAAAAAACATCATTTTCAAGGTTGGTAACATACCTTAAGTTGAACCGTATTTGTAAGCCCCATTTTCTGCTGCGCAGTTAAGTACCGGTAAGATGCAGCTGTTATATACCTTCCTCTTGAGGGAGAGGGGTAGACTACCATTCATGATCTGAGAATGCTCCGTTCCATCCTTATTCTTCTAGTTATTTCACTCTCATGGTTCGGCTCCACAGTTACTATCTGTCCTAAGTAGACGTAATCCTTTACAACTTCCAGTGTCTCGCCACCTATCGGAAAGCGCTGTTCTCTGCCGAGATTGTTGCACATTACATTAGTTTTATGCATAGAAATTTTTAGTCCTGCCCTTCTGCTTTGCGTGTGCACTTCAGTAATCATGAGTTTTAATTTGTCCCCTGAGTAACTCATCAATGCAATCTATTCATCGAATCGCAGGCTACGAAGTTACTCTCCATTAACTCTTTTTCCTAAGTCTTCCCAATGAAGGGCTCTGACCTCCTGTAAACACGCGGTGAATAGCATTGGAGAGCTCATGTCTTCCCTGCCTTACACCAATTATTTATTGGTATTCTGTCGCTTTCTTTATGGAGGAGTACGGTGGGTCTGGATCCGCTGTAGATTTCTTCCAGTAGTTTTATATAGGCTTCCTCCATGCCTTGATTCCGCAGTGCCTGCATGAATGCTGATATCTCCACCGAATAAAATGCCTTCTCGTAATCTATGAAGGCTATGTATAGGGTTAGGGAGTTGTTTGTATTGCGCGCATTTCTCTATCACTTGTTTGATAGTTTATATATGGTATATTATTTTGGAGCCTGCAGGAAATCCTGCATGGTCTTTTGCTTGAGTGAACTCTAATGTCGTATTAATTCTATTAGCGATTATTTTTGTAAATAGCTTGTAGACAATTGACGGACAGTAAGCTGATCACCCTGTAAATTTTCACACCTTTGACGTCCCCTTTCTTATGGATAAAATGATGTTGGCATTCCTCCAAGATTCTGGCATCTTCCCCGTCAAGAGACACTTCGTATACAGGGTGGCCAGTTTTTCTTACACAATCTCTCCACCGCCTTTTAGCAGGTCTGATGTTACCTGATCCTTGCCGGCATTTGGCTCTTTGCATTTCCTCTACGGCTTTCTTTACTTCCCCTGTCAACACTGGTGGTGTGTCAGATCCCTCTGGGGTATTACTGATTCTGACGTTATCATACTGATTATCTCGGCTGCTGTAGAGATCTGTCTAGAACACCTCCGCTACCTCAACTATTCTATCCATATTGGTAGTCACTTCGCCATCATAGTCCCTTCATGCGTACATCTGATTTTTGCCTATGTACAGTTTTGTCTTCACAGCTTTGAGGCTTCTTCCATTCTATAGAGCATGCTTAATTCTCTCCGTTTTATACCTTCTTAAGTCGGCTACCTTGTGCCCATTGATTACAGCTCTATTTTATCTGTTGCATTAGAGGCTTTCATGGCTTGACTTTTCTTAATGACGCTTTTTGTCTCCTGGCATAGCTTGCCAGTGTCCTGCCTAATAACTGTACCCCCTAACTTCTATTGCACACTCCCTAATGATACTAGTTAGATTATCCCCCCTTTGCGTCCGCGCTAAGGTCGGTTTCTTCGGTCAGAGCCGCATATTTATTAGATCCGCGTATTTTCTTCGGTTTCCTCGGTTAGAGCCGCGTGTTCTGTATTATTACATATGTACTCTTATGATAAAGCCGTCATGTCACGTTGACGTCAATTGTGGTTGCAGCGTTGGCTCCATTCTTAAGGCAGCCTAGTAATCATTACGTTTCCATTCCTATAATTCAGCAAGCTATATTCAAGCGTTGCTCTAACCAAGAAGAATACGCTAATGAATAACATTTAAATAATCACAGCGTAGCCTGCACTTCGTTACGATAATACTGACGTTACGTCAGACCATAACTTACCCTTTAAGGCAGTGTAGTCGATGTTCCTGGTGAGGCCACGATGTGCACAGAACATCCCAGCCTTTGTGGGAATCGGTGTTATGAGAAGCAGCCGGCCAGTGATTGTCTAGGCTGCATTCTGGTTTAATATAACTTGTAGGTGGGCGAGACCGTTCATACTTCGAGGCAAAGCAGGTATGCGAAAAAAAGACAGGGACATAGCAAGAACATTAGCTCGTGAACATGATACCACCTTTGCTTGCACATGTCTGTTCATGCGTATTTATTGAAGGGTGACGAAAAATAAAAGTCACCTGAATGTTTGCGCCTGTCCCTGTTCGTTCTCACCCTGTCCATGTATTTTTTGCGCATATCAGTTTTACCTTCAAGTATCATGATGCATTTTTTGGCTTTGAGCCAGGCGTTAGGATGTGGATCGACGAGTTTTGTAAGTGTAGTAGTTGCGGACCTATCGTGGGCTTACCAGGTGCGTCGACGGCACTCGCGGTTGCAGGGCAAATTATGGTCTAACGCAACGTCAGAATTCATGTTATAGTATAGACGTCATTATTATCAAAACGAAGTGCACTTTACGAGGCGATGATGTAAATATCACAAGGAACATTCCTAAGCCTATTAATCTGAGGTCGAGTTGCCCTTGAAATAGTTTGCTGAACCATAGGAATAAAACATAATATTTATTGGACTGCTATAAAAGCGAAGTCAACAATGGAACAACAATTGACGTTAACTGCACATGACACCTGCATGATAGGAGTAAATATGTAAAGTGTATTGCTTTCTCATAAAACTAGACAGCCTTCACTGCAACCACAGTTGCTGTTGCACCCACATTATGCATACATAGGGTATTTTTCCAAAGCTGGTTCAAGACCTGGTGTGGCTCTCTGGTAGAATACCTGACTTTCACGCAGAATGCTTGCGTTCGATTCCTGCCCGGATCCTGACTTTTATTCTCTATATTCCTCTGGTCAACGCTGCCAATGTCGGTTTCTCTTAACGCTCTTGCATTTAAATTACCATTGTTTGTTCTGGCCGTTCCTGGATAGATAACTTGTCAATCTTCTGTGGCGCATAGCCACATAACTCGGGCTGTGGTATAGTACGTCTATGCACCGCACGCATCTGGAGGAAAGAGTTTGACGAGACAGTCATATTGATCAAACCCCCCTTACCTTCTGACACCAATTTTGGTCTATACCAACTTACCAAGTTAAGGAGGCGATCACGAGAGCGTCCACACGTAGGCGGCTAGCTAGCTAGCTAGCTAGCTAGCTAGATAGATAGATAGATAGATAGATAGATAGATAGATAGATAGATAGATAGATAGATAGATAGATAGATAGATAGATAGATAGATAGATAGATAGATAGATAGATAGATAGATAGATAGATAGATAGATAGATAGATAGATAGATAGATAAAACGCTCAAAGTGTCTTTGGTTCGCTAAGAAATGCTTCGCATTTTATATCACATGATTTATATCAAAGTGCGGTTTTACCGGGAAATTCTAAGTGCCACGTCCGTAGAAATATGCCGCTTCGTTGTCTCTTGTCCTCGTTCATAACAAATTTCAGCTGTGGATGGTACAATACCGGGTAGGCTCGCCGGTCCGTATTTATACAGAGTACAAAGCGCAGAGTTCAAACATTGTGCACGCGTTTCACAGTGACCCGTAGGTGTAACGCGATTAGGACACATAATTACATGTTATGCATACCACCGATCGGCCCATACTAGGCATCCTGGGACCTGACAGCAGCAACAAAAGTAAAGACGCATTACCAGACACATAAAATAGAAGACCGGTGGTATGTATGTGAGTTGAACGTAATAAGACTCGCGTACGCAGATATTGATTTCCCCGTAACGCGTACACAAAATAACCGGTAGATAAGACAAAAAAGCAAAGGAAAACCAAGAAGAAGCAAAGTGTTCCATTCGCATGGATATTGCCGAACAGAAGCTGTTAGAGTAGGACAGACCCATACATTGTTACTTAAGCGCACCAGCTTATGTTTAATGGCTGGCAAGATGATCAATTTCCTCTGCGATACGTCTTGCGAAATTGTTTAACAGCTTTGCCGTCAAATAATATAAAGGCGACTTTCTAATGTGAGTGTTCTGCTTGGTTAGGCTCGATAAAGATTGTAATCTAGGGAATTCAGTGAAGCATTTCTCATCGTAAATACTACATAGCAAACATAACAGATAAAGGGTGAACTAATGACAGCAATAAATCTCTCACTTGATTTTATTCTGTTGCAGATTTTAATAAATGCGAAATGTACATTAGGGACAGTTCCGTTGAACGTGGGCCTACGGATGGTTGCAAGAAATACTTCGAGGAAAAGTGCAGCAGACAGCCATACCAGCCCTACCAAAATTGTAAAGGTAAAGGGATGGAGGACATCGTAATCAACGCATGAAGCACGGGAACATACGACCAAAAATGCAATATGTACCAGTAATAATCAAAAAGTAAATAATGAACAACACAAACCTCTGTAGTTAAAGTGAAGTGGTACATAAAATCACAATAAAATCAATAAATTAAATGCTCGCCGCTCCTCGTTATTTATGACCGATTTCGATTGCGCTGCGCTGCACGTCGCATGCTTTATATACTGAGATTACTGTTCACCTCATATTCAACCAGTTAGTGATTGTCTACATTTTTAGGCTCCCTGCGCTACCGTTAAATTGAGAAGCATGCAATAACATTCATTCTAAAAGACAGGGCGTGCAAAGACGGACACAAGAAGGAAGTCAGGACACCACGAATGCCTGCTAAAAACTGGAGATGCGCACAACGGTGGAAAAGAAAGAAGGCACGAAAACTTATGTGCGCATGCCCATGCAACATGCGAACCTCCCTATTGGAAAACCCAGCGGTGCTGTCCCAGCTCCATACCTGATTATTGGACCAGTGTAGCGCTGGATAATGGGACGCTGGCACGCTGCACCAGGCACGCTGGACTCTAGCGCGCTGCACACTGGGACACCCGTTTGGGCCAAAATCGGGCTTCAAAATTGTTTTTAAAAGTTTTGGTCATGCCCACATCGTAATTGAGGCTGAAACACGAGCGTTGCGGCAAAAAAAACTAAAAAAGGAACAAGCGCACGGGATTCGATCCCGCCACCTCGACGCACTACGCATTGTGAGTTTGACATGTTACCGCTACACTACACTTGTAAGACGTGAGTTAGCTTATTTTTTCTTCATGTTGTAACTGATTCCAGTATCTTATGTTTTTATGTCCTCTCTTAGAAACGCAGACTTTAGTCTTTTCGTGCTCGCGAAAACTTAACACAAGATTGTTAGCTTGTTTGTTATGTGCTGCCTTGAATTAGAACGTCTATCTAAGAGGTTCTGCCGCAAAACTTATTAGCGTAACTGCAGATGTGTTGCCGCAGTCGCACTGATTTGCTAAACAATTAGTCATGCGTATGTAGGAACAACGTGCATCTCAGCTGCAAACTGGACACTTTAGTTTTCGCGAACCGTTGGAAATATATTTGTCCTCTTTGTTTACGATCCGCGTACGACAGCTGCAGTAGTTCAATCTAACCGTACCGATCATTAGGCTTAGGGCTCTACTTCATCAGCAACGGTCGCAGTGGAGATCGTGGATATTCAATTACGAAGAATCTAATAACCGTTAAAATGTAATATCTATCATAACTGACTCAAGCGAGGTTATTTTTGCACCTTCGACGACGCAAATAAAACGCTAAAACGCCGAGATTGCGCGTTGCAGCGGCTAACTGCTGCCGGTGACGTGAGGCTTTCTGCGGTATACGCACCCATACGAAAGGACTGACTGCTAGATTATGTTGAACTTGATTATCAGAGAGTACTTTCATACTATGTTGCGAATGATCAGTTCTTACGATGAGGTTTATAAACTACATTGACGACACTCGATCACACTTCAGGGAAAGCGCACGCGCGCGCTCCACATATTATTGATTCAGCGTACACGCACATCCATCGCCTAACTAAAACGAAAGCCGGATATGTGTGCCACACAGAATAGAGTAATATTTCAAAGATATTCGACAAATTTTGCGCTCGATATCTCGCGATCATATATAAATTATTTGGAAAGTCCACTTTGCGCGCCTAGTTTTCTCCAATGTACCGGCAGTGTTTCCAGTGTGCGGACAGACACTGCACCGGTGGCCAGTGCCTGACAGCGTGCTGTAAGACACTGGGCGGCACTGGCCATGCCGGGCAATGCGTCCTTGTGGCTCCCAGCGCACTGTAGTACACTGGGACACACTGTACACTGTTTCCAGTGTCACCCAGCACGCTGAAACGCAGTGGGAGACACTGGAATCGCCGTTTTTTTCCCGATAGGGCCTATCAATCCAGCACGCGCGGGGGTCTACGTGCAAAATAACTGTTATGGCGTTCGATTTCATCTTTATGCAAGTTAATGGGCGGTTAACTCACGCCTGCACTACCACTATTATCGATATACCATGCCTGCGCCGGTACAAAACTGCGCATTCATGAAATTTTGGCGTGCACTTACACCCCCGACAATATAAAGAAAGATTAGAAGGTCAGCCTCCAGTTGGCGAACTCTTTCGTTCCAATAACCACTGGTTAATGCAGCGGCCCGTCTGTCCGACGTAGAAGCGGCCACAGCTGAAAATGACCTTATATATGTATATACTACGCTTGTACGGCGATGAGTGAATTGGTTGCTATGATTTAGGAAACAATTATCTTGCCTGATAGATAGATAGATAGATAGATAGATAGATAGATAGATAGATAGATAGATAGATAGATAGACAGATAGATAGATAGATAGATAGATAGATAGATAGATAGATAGATAGATAGATAGATAGATAGATAGATAGATAGATAGATAGATAGATAGATAGATAGATAGATAGATAGATAGATAGATAGATAGATAGATAGATCTTTCAAAGGCGCAGAAATTCGCTAATAAATGTTTCGCATTTAATAAATACCGACAGCCGAGCGCGGGAATGCCGCCCAGTTCGCATTTCTTTATCTTGTTAGTACGCGCGCTACGCTGCTGACCCTTGCGGTCATAGATGCTTGCTGTAGCGGCACGGTGAGAGCGGAATCAGAGAAAGCGGTGTGACAGCCAGAACAGAGTCACTGATTCGACGCCGAACTTGGGCCACGGTCCCCTACTCGCGGCATATTAGAGTTATTGAACACTACTGCCCGACCAGAGGGAAACGCAACGCACGTCTTGTCTTCCCCGTTGGCCGGCCGCAATTTTTCGCGGGGCGAGCTTATGTTGGGAACGTGGAGTTACTTACACGTGAAGCAGTCGGGCGTCGTAGAGCTGTTTTCGGGGCGAAGTTCCTAAAGGCCGAGCCTTGTCGGCGTCCATCAGGCTACACAAAACCGAAACCGGAAGTGACCTGCACAACGAAAACGAAAACAACTGAGTAAAAAAACCGAATTTATGTGTCTATCAATCAAGTATATGACAGCACAATAAAAGGCTGTTAACCAGAAGAAAATGAACGGCCACAACTACATTTCAGCACCCATCATTCAAAGAATATGACCGCACTAAAGGTTAACAAGCATGAAATAAAAGCTGTTAACGCGAACAAAATAAAAGGCCACAATACCATAAAAACACCAACATTTAAGCACCCATCAATCAGAGCATATGACAAAAAAAGTTTTAAGAATAAACTAATGTAAATCATGATTTTGACAGCACGATGTAAAACACCTAGACGCACAAACCCTTTATACTAGTCGGCCATTGCAACGTAGACATTATGAACCTTAGAACCTAGCTTTGTCGTCGACGCTCACTGTCCGCTGTCATGGTGTTTACAAAACCGTTGCTACAGTCGAAACATGTGTGTGTATATGAATTGATTCACGGTTACCGAACGATCCCCGTGCTTCGCCCACTCATCATTATTCACTTCGTGGATATGCGTGTTTTAAATGCGAATGCATTTCATAGTCGGGCTATGTCAGGCATCCGACGTTGGCGTTGGCGTTGTCCGCGGAGGAGGAGGAGGAGGATAGGTTGAGGAGGTGTGCGCGCCGGCAGGTGTTAGATGTGAAGCATCTTGTGGCGAAGCTTAATCTGGTGGTGGTGGTGTACGGCGTGACCGCCCTTACTGCGCATGCGCAAACCCTTTCAAAAAAAAAAAATAAAGATAAAAAACCCTCCTCTCTCCCCTAGGCATCCCTCCCCGCGGCAACCACACCCTCACTGCGCATGCGCCTCCCCTCCTCTCTCCCCTGCTACGCTCCCCCCCCTCTCTCCTCTAGGCATCCCTGCCCGCGCCGTCCACACTCCCACTGCGCATGCGCGTCCCACCTCTCTTCTTCTCCTACGCTCCCCCTCTCTTCTCTAGGCATCTCTGCCCGCAGCGTCCATACTCCCACTGCGCATGCGCACCCCACCTCCTCTCTCTCCTCTCCAAGCTCCCCCT